>VMTU01000308.1:0-135526 GCA_016759055.1 Paramecium bursaria
AAATTGAAGATAACAAAAAAGTAACTTAAATAGTTGAAAACTGCGATTTATAATATACGTGAAATAATATATTATCATTTTAAATTTTTATGATCATATGATTCTACATTTTTAACAATTACTCCCAATTTGTTATTTATTTCAATTAATTATGGTAAAGTGGCCTTGAATGCTACAGTTTCGTCTTTACCACTTGATTTTAAATGCAATTGAATTTTATATATTTCTTGATATACTTTATTGGCATATTTAGACGAGACTATAATTTCTTATTACCAGTCTAAATCAACTAATTGTTTAAAATTTATTTTAGATTCAAAATTTGCTGCAATTAAATTGTTCTCAGGATCTTAAATGAAGTTTCTAACATTTATAAATGTGCATACTAAAATTATGTATATTTGTTGATATATTGATCTACAATTTGCTATGGGAATCCTACGTCAATTAATTATGAAGCTATTTCAGATTACACCAAGCCTTTTTTCATACTTTCAATTGTAAAAAGCAATATCAGATTAAATAATTCATAAACTCCCTCATTTCCAGCTAATTGATCGACTGCTTTTAAATTATTTTCATCTCCTGCTAAGTTGAGAAAAACACATTTAGATAGCTTATCAAAGTTTTAAATTGTGAATTCTTTTGTAGCACATGCCTGCAATTTATTTTTAATATCATCTGCAATATATCGATTCATAATGATAATAATTTTTAATTTATTATATATAATTCACGGATGTGTTCTTAATGGCTATGAGTCAGGAGTTTGTGTAGATTCTAAGGATATTATGGATTAGTTGGAATTCTGTGGAAGACAAGTAAGTAAAAAGATTTGTGTTCCCATTTACAGAGTATAATATATATAAAATTCTTAAGACTTTATGGTCAGATTTCAATACCACCATAAAGGATAGTAAAGTGAGAGAAGAATTCATAAATTAGGTCAGAGATAGATTAGTTAAAGAATTGAACAATTAATAACAAATCGTTTTACTTAAGGATAGTTCATGCTACACATCTTTCAAGAATTTTGTTTGCAATTGGAATTTCCCTAGCTGTGATAGCAATAATAAGACAATTCCAGTTTGTAATTCTATTTGCACTAACTATTACACTAACTGCTTACTAGATATAACCCCGTGTTTGTAATTATTTAGATCCTTAGTAAATTATTATAAAAATTAATTATAAATAGTCTCCAGGAATTCAGAGTGATTGTTGATTAATAAATAAAAACAAAAATAAAATTTTATAAAATTATCATTATTTTATCAAAGATGTGTAACTTATTGCATCACATCTATAATAAGTGACCCATTTTAATTGGGTTTATATGAAGGGAAAACATATCCTGTCAAAAGGATTTAAAATTATGTTAAAAAGACTTCCCTATTATCTGTTCTCTAAGGTTCCATTCTATGGGGGAGCAGACTAGCTAGTCAATCTAATTAGTCTCCAACAAACTAAGGAGCACTAGTAGATTGAATTGAGTTGGAGATAATTATGCGATCTTGAATTGCTCATCAATGGAGCTCTCACTCCTTTGGATTAGTATATGGATAGATAGACCTATGAGAGTGTCTGTATCAATTCAAGACTTCCGAATGGTACATTATTCCCGATTCCATTCATTTTGGAGATTCCAAAAAATAAGAAAGTAGGAGAGTTTGTCAACCTAACTAGGAAGGGGTAGGTGATTGCTGAAGTACAAATAACAGACCTATGGGATCCTAATCGTAGAATAGAATCGGAGGCATATGGTGGAGATCCTGATCATCCTGAAGTTCAGAGAATAAATAGCTTAGATGTACTGTATGCAGGTGGAAAGATCAAAGCCTTTTAACCAAACTATTGGACAGATTTCTTAAGTTTTAGATAAACACCGACTCAAGTAAGAGAATTGATTCAAAAATGGGATCGAGTAGTAGCATTCCAAACTAGAAATCCGATGCATTTTGCACACATTGAACTAGTAAAAAGGGCAGCTTAGGAAATAAATGCTAATATCTTGCTTCAGCCAGTTTCAGGTCCAACTAAGGATGGCGATATTGATTATGTCACCAGAATGAAGGCATATGAGGCAGTCTACCCAAGCTTTGATCCTAGTAAAACTTTGTTGAATTTGTTGCCGCTCGCTATGAGAATGGGAGGTCCTAGAGAAGCACTTCTTCATTGCATCATCAGATAAAATTATGGAGCGAGTCACTTTATTTTAGGAAGGGATCATGCTGGACCAGGATCGAATTCGAAAGGAGTGGATTTCTATAAACCCTATGAAGCTAGAGATCATGTACTGAAAAATTAAAAGGAATTTTCAATAATACCTGTACCATTCGATATGGTCGTTTATGTTGAGAGTGATAAAAAGTATTATTTGGAATCGGAAATTCCTAAAGGAGCCAAAGCTTTGAAATTAAGCGGTACAGAAGTCAGAAGAAGATTAAGAGATGGTGAAGAGATACCTGATTGGTTCTCTCCGCCAAAGGTGGTTAATATCCTGAGAAAGAAATATGAATCTGATAAGTGGTTAGAAATAAATAAATAATTATAAGAGAAAAATGCCAAATAAATAATATAATATGCTTATGATAGGTTTGGAGGAGATGTTGCAATCAGCTTTAGTGGTGCAGAAGATGTTATATTATTAGAGTATGCCTAGCAATTAGGTTTACCGATTCAAGTGTTCTCACTGGATACAGGTAGGTTACATCCAGAAACCTATAAGTATTTCGATTAGGTGGAAAAACACTATAATATTTAAATTTAATATTGCTTTCCTGAAAGTTAAGCAGTATAATAGCTTGTAAGAAATAAGGGATTATTTTCATTTTATAAAGATGGTCACAATGAATGTTGTAATGTGAGAAAGGTTTAGCCACTTGCTAAATAATTAAATACCTTAAAGGCGTGGATTACAGGAATGAGAAAGGATTAGAATGTTACTAGAGTTGAGGTACCGTTAGTAACTGTCGACTCTATGTTTTTAGGCAAGAATGACTAATCTCTGATTAAGTTTAATCCACTTTCGGCAGTAACATCTGCTGAAGTGTGGTAAGAAATCATTTATTACAACATTCCATATAATAGTCTTCATTAAAAAGGATTTGTTAGCATTGGTTGTGAGCCATGCACAAAATCAATATTACCAAATCAACATGAGCGTGAAGGCAGATGGTGGTGGGAGGAAGCCACTTAAAAAGAATGTGGGCTTCATTAGAAAAAGTGAGAATTCCCTTTTTGATATTATGTAACAAAATCAATATTCATATTATGTCTTCTATTTCCATCCCTTATAGTCTGGATCGTACACAAAAGATTTCTCATCTCCAAACATGTAATCTAATGGAAATTCACAATACCTATTACCAATATTACTCCGAAAAGCATTGCTAAAGAGAGCCAAGCATATTGGGTTGTCTCAGTTGTCATAGCTGCAAATATAATAGTCACAATAATCAAAAACGTCCAATACTTCGGATATCCCATTTCTCCTTCTTCTTTATTATTTATTATTAATAATAATATATTTCATTTCTTTTTATTATTCTTGCCACCTTTCTTTGGATCCAATAGGGCTGTTTTGCCTTCTCTCTTCTCTCTTTGGTGCCTGTGACCTCGTCCATAAATGTCTATATTCATAAATTAAAATTACTCTTAAAGCCTTGTATTCATCAATAGATTTGATAAAAGGAAGTTTTGATAATGGAAGAGTAAATTCTTAAATTTTAAGTGGATCTTCCTATAACCTCTTTATCCTAGCAGGAGTAAGAACAGTATCAATAGCCTATTTTATTCCTCCAGCTGTATATGAATCAGTTATATGGGCTAAAGTGCTTAACGGGAACGTAAAATCTAATTAAATTCCTTTAGACTCAATAAAATCTTAGATTAACATCAATCTCGTATCATGATTTAACATAGGAAAGAAGAATTTCTTTTCGAAGAAGTTTTTAGTATCCTTCATGACACAAAATGTTGGATTATTTGTACAACCAATGAATGCTACTCTTGATGTGGCTTCAATGAACTTTTATTTTTTGAAATCCTATAAAGGCTTTTTTAACTTCGCCCAGGCAGCAGCAGGAACTCCTTTTTTCTTTTTAGCTGATCCAAACACCTATTCAATCTCATCCATAAATATTATGGAGGGATGAAAATGCTTAGCAACAGCAAATGCCATATATAAAGTTTTTCCAATTGATGCCTTATCTGTACATCTTCCAGCAATGTTTGATGGCGTTAAATCCAACGTCATTGCATTGCATTCTGTAGCAAGAGCTCTTAGCGCTAAGGTTTTTCCTGAACCTGGAGGGCCGAAAAATAAAAAGTAAGCCATTTTGTCTAATTTTTCTTTTAAGTTAGCCGATCCTAAGGGCATAGCAATAAACTCAGCTAATGCAACTCGAAGTTATGCAAAAGATGGATCTGGGGCAATATCGTAAGCCTATTCTTGCATGACTCCTAAGAAGTTTTGTCTTCCTTTTAAGTCTTACAATTAAGCAGGCATTAGCCTTTTCACAATACCAACATCTATCAGTTCAGATAACATATCGAAAGGATTCTTTCCTCTACATGCTCCTACTCCTGGTACTTTAAATTTTTTAGGTTTAGGAGCTCGAGGAGGCTTTAATTTCTTGGGTCTCTTTCTTGGTTTCTTAAGTAGAAACAGATGACGATTATCTAATTCTATCTCTATTAAATCATCCACTAATCCATTCATCTCTTCATTCACATTTTATCTGATTGCTCCTTTAGCAACTTCAGTAACATAGGTTTATTGGAAATTTTCTGCATCATTTATCGACCCCCAAGTACTCAAGTATTGATCAACTCTCTCATTAATTTTAACAACAGTGTTTAAATTCACGGTTTCTTTTTTATCCTCTTTAGCATCCTTCTTGCCTTTCTTTCCCTTCTTATCTCCTCCCTTTTTCTCTTCCTTCTTAGCTCCTTTTTTTCCTCCTTTAAGTGCTTCCAGCTCCTCTGCAGTTGGAGGAAATCTTTTCTTTTGATCATAATAATCAGTAGCTCTTTAAGGTAATTTTTCTATTTTTAAATGATTTAGTTACTTCCTTCTGTCTTATCAAGATATTAGTCAATCCATTCAACTCTTTCTTTAACCTTTTTCTCTCTTATTTCAGGTCCTTCGTTTTCTTAGACAAGCTTTTTCAATTCAATTTATGCAGTCTGATAATCTTTTTGATGTTTTAGCAGAGTTTCATTCATTCTATCATATAAAGATAAGTTTACTTTTGTCTTTACTCTTAGGCTTTTGCCCACTCTGATTGTGGATTGTTCCTATCTTCAAATTTTTTTTGAATCCCTAAAAATTCCATTTCCTATATTCTCATTTTGTATAATTCTTCACGGCCCTTGTATCCTTTGAAGTATTTTTATAAAACAAGAGTTGCTTATGATTTTTCCTCATCCTCATTGATCTCTTCTCCACCTGCCATCTTTTTAGCTTTCTCTGCCTTTTTATCAAGATCTCTTTTCCTCTCTTTGTATTGATATGATCTGAATATTCCTTGTCTGCCTCTTTCAAATGTTTGTATTTTCTTAATTGCCTCATCAATTGTGGGATTGAAGATTAATTACTGAACTTAAACCTCCTCTTCAGGCATGTCTGTATCATGAAAGTCTATCAGCTATTTTCTGATGAAATCCTCCCTCTCTAGAAGCCTTTGCTTATCTGTTTCTTTTCTAAAATATCTTGGTATTGGAACTTCTAATTTATCGGGTGTTAGTTTTAGATCTGCAATTAATTCATCTAAATTAACCATATCTGATTAGTAATTTGCAGAGTGCTTGTTATATGTTATTAAAGACTATGATCATTTAAATATAAGTTACTTTTTTATTTTCTATCATTCTTATTATGACTAGCTCTAACATAGATTGTAAATCAGCTTTCTTTTATGGATGAACGATTTGATCATAACAATCTTCCAATTTTTTGTATATGTCAATATATCTAATGTAATTCTGAGCATAAAACTAAAATAGTTCAAAGGCTTAATTATCCAGAAAACCAGGATCAGTCTGAGTATTTTCTAATTGAATCAGATCCTGCATGTCATTTATCGTTTCCTGCCATTATTGATTGTATAATTTATTAGACATAATTTATTAAAGGATTTCATATTAAAATATAATTAGTTTATAAATATGAGCTAGTTCAATAAAATAAGTGAGTTTGAGGATTGCTATTCTTTATATGTCCCCAATAATTAATAGAGAAATAATAAAGTGTCTTAAGTTTAGGATGTATTTGAGGAAACATGTGAAGTGATTGATAGAATTGCTAAAGAGGTGGAGGCAAAAAAATTCAAAAAAGTGGCCTAAGCTCTATTAAACTTTGTTTCGGAGGAATTATTGCAGCAAGGTCAGGTGGCTTATGAGTTAGCTGGATAATAATACTACAACTTAAAAATAAAATTTGTTTACCTTTAAGTAGATCATGGCGAGGAAAAGCGCGTTCAAGATTTTTATTCAGAGCTCATTAAACTTAAGGCTCACAGAGCTGATTTGAAGGGAAAATCTATGAAGATTGAATATGAAAGAGATAGAGACAAGCCATGCTTCATTACCACTTCTATTGAGTTCTCATAAATTCAATAAGAATAAGAATATCAATAAATAATGACTATCTTTAAAAACTAATTTAAGCAAACCGTAGATAGTTACTTAACAATTCTATTATTGTAGAATTAGATGAGTTTAGAATAGATTAATGATTTAAAGAAAATGATATAGGAAGATGTTTAATTGAAAGTAGAGAGTCGGGAGAGTTTTTATCACACGATAATCTTTATAATACCTGCATCTGATTAAGAGATAGGAACATTTGAGATGAATGGCATATTTGATAAAAAATATTACTTCACTGACCCCCAAAATGTGATGATTAGATTGCTATTCAACTTAATTAAGGAAACTCAAATTCCATTATTATCCTATTAGGTATATAAATTGATTCTTGCTGATTTTAATACATATTTGACTAGTTTTAAGGAGGAATTAAATTTAATCAAGTCAGCCTACTTTATATTTTATCATGAAAAATCTAAGGATTTGAAATAATACTAAGAATTATTTTCTAACAAACAATAACAAGACCCAGTTTTTCACAAATATCTATAATTAAGAGATAGATTAAGAAGCAGTATTGAACTTATCCAATTGTTCATTAAAAACATGAAGAGACATGTTGACAATGTGAAATTAAAGGGTTTTAAGATGAAACTTATAAATCTATTGTCAAACCAAAAGCAATATTCAACAATATTTTAGCTATCCAAAGATGAAAACTATTAATAATTATTAGATTTGTTTTTGAGACTGGATAGTTCAGACAAAAATGTATAGAATTATATAAATAATGTGGAATTATATATCAGTGAGTAAAAATAATAAACCAGTGATCGAGTTGGAACTCTTTTGCATAAAGATTCCATTTAGGATAGATTTTAAGATTATCTCAACTTGTTTGTGAAATACTTCATTATTGACATCCATGATGAAATTGCTAAAAAATACTCATAGTACATGTTTGGTGACTTAAATTTATTTTATGATTACACCCAACCAGATATATTAGAAAAGTAAATAACTATTATATAATAAGGTACCATAAAATAATGAAGACATAAAGTCCGATAAGCCATGTTAGAAATACACAATAGCTGTATGCCAGTATAGGGAAGAAGGGAGTTAATGTCCCAATTTCAGAGGTTTATGATGAGGAAGATAATTAATTTTTCTATTCTGTTACTGAACTGAAGCTTCTAGGGTTGATTCAAGATACCAAAAAATAAAGGCCAACCTTCTAAAGACACTATTTTGCTAAATAGGTGTTTGCCAATTATATAGAGTGATTACAAAGAAATATTATTATATTAAATAAATTTAAAAATGGCTTGCACTTATGCATAAGGATCGAACGAAGTCTTTACAAAAGATTTAAATAGTATTCATGATGCACCTACTCTTTTAAGTAAAAGATAGGAAAGCAAGTAAATAGAAACAAATGTTATTAAACTAAACCGTGGAGGAATAGTCGTTGAGACATCCATTGGACCCATTCAATTCGGTATTCCTCCTGAAACCGTCAAGGATAGCATGATTATGGGAAAGGAAGTTCCCACTTACTATATTGTCCCAACTTAGAGATTCGATAGGAAGTTTGGTATCAACGTAGCAGAATTTGAGTTTCCTGCATACTTCAATTTCTTTATAAAAAGAAAACAGGTTTCTTTGATTTGTGATCAAGCAACTGCTGAATCAATAAGAATTGTATTTTAAGAGACATTACTAGGACCTACTGATTTTACTGTATAGTTTATTTATTTATTATAGAACATTGAGTAGGATTTCCACCCATCTGTTTAACCTTATGTCGACTTCCAAAGCGAATTAGCAATATTTGCCAAGAATCCATATAATCCATTAGAAAAATTAGTCATGGAAACTTTATTGAACTTCAAAATCTTTAATGAAAATAAAGAGGTCTAAATACAAGATTAAGTATTTGTCAGATAAAAGGGAAATCTATTTTAAATTATTGATAATGGGAAAATCTTATATGAAATTCCTGATCTTGTCGAATTTCCAAAAGAATATTAAAAATATATTGATATCCACAAACCAGATGAAAATTTGAAGGCCGAGAGACTACCACCATAAGTCGAGACTATCAGAAAGATTTCAATAGGCAAAAAACCACCTTCATTGACATAATCTCATATTAGTGAAGAACAACTTGAAAAAGATTTTAAAGAATTACCTAGACCATCGATATTATTATGGAACCAATAAGGATAAGCAATGATTAGTGACACAAATTTACAAATAGACGAGCAATTTAGCTTTGAGCCACCTAATTTTGGAGTTACTATTCTAGGATGTGTATATATCATTATTATTTTCTAAAGTCTCATGGATTTGACCCAAAGGGCTCTACATCTGGATACATATTTTGGATTAATGGAAAAGGAGTAATGGTTGATCCACCACCATTCACCAGTTATCATCTGAAGAAGATGGGAATCCCTCCCATCATGATCTAGGCTATCATTATAAGTCATTGTCATGGAGACCATGATGCAGGCGCATTTCATAAAATATTGGATGACACTAAGGTTGAAATCATCACAACAAGAACTATTATGTATTCTTTCTTGAGGAAACATTCAGCTATATCAGGTATGAGTATGGATAAATTGAAAAATTTATTCATTTTTAGACCTGCAATCATTGGAGTCCCCATAAATGTTTATGGTGGATCATTTGAATTCTTTTATGCTTTTCACTCTATACCTTGTATTGGCTTCAGGGTTAACGTCTAAGGTAAGTCTATTTATTTTAGTGGCGATACTCTTTACGAACCTGCGAGATTAAAGGATTATTTAGATAAAGGACTTATTAAATAAGCAAGATATGATCAATTAACAGGTGTTAAATTTAATGAAGATATCATATTGCATGAAGCAGGAGTTCCTCCAATACACACACCTCAAACAGTTTTAGCAGCATTACCAAGCCAAATCAAGAATAAAATATATCTAGTTCATGTTGCTGATAAGGATTTGCTGAAGGATTCAGGATTGAAGATTGCCAAACCTGGAATCGAGAATACAATCATTCTAATAAGGCCTCACAAAGCAGATACTGTATCATTAGCTAGAAAATTAGACATCATCTCTAAGATTGATATATTTGATTAATTGAACCTTACTAATGCTAAGTGGCTTTTAGATTCTTTGGTATTAGAATCATTCAAAGCTGGAGACACTATTATAGAACAAGACTAAGATGGAACTAAATTTTATATCATAGAATCTGGTTTGGCTAAGGTGTTTTCAATCAGCAAGGAAAATTAATTTGAGAGATATCTATAAGTAGGTGATTACTTTGGAGAATCAGCATTAATTGATCTAGGAAAAAGAAAAGCTTCAGTTGAAGCAATAACTGATCTAAAAGTATTATCTCTAGAACGCCATGATTTCTGGTTCATATTTGGTGATGGTTTTGAAGGTTAAGGGCCAGTAATCAGAAAAATGATGAGACTAATGGAAGCGAGAAAAAGTTAAGCCATCCATATACTATTTAAGTAACATATAACAAATAAATAATAGAAATTCCTCATTTTCATAATTGACTCCATCATAGAAAACATAAATGGAAATGATCATGAACGAGGAAGAAGTAGAGAAAGGATAAATTATGTGGAGAATAGGTGATGAACCAAAATATGCATTCTTTATTAGAAGAGGTTGCTTTGAGTTTTATGATTGTCCAGAATAGGTAAGTTTTATTTAGTATTCTAGAAATTTGAAGAATTTGATTCAGGAGCATTTATAGGTGAGATTCAATCTTTGATGAATCGTAAACCTCTTTAAACAAATGTGAGATCCTTAAGAAGAGGATCAATATTTTCTATTTCTATAACAGATATGATTGCATTTTTAGAGAGAAATCCTGGTCTCCATTTATTATTTTAGGATTAGAAATTTATTGAATGAAAATAAATTTATTTATTAAATATGAATTAAAATAATCATTATTAGTAAATAGCAAGATTATTGATCGTTATTATATTCAATAAGATTTTATCATTAGTACCTGGAGACATACCTTATCTGTTTGCATTTTATACAAATTTTAACCATTTGTTGATCATGATTTACTTTATTTGGGCAATCTAAGAAAGCTACTTTAGATAACAGAATTCCAAATATATTCAATCGTTTGCTGTATATTTAGTGTACTCATCAGCTATTGTCACAATAGTATTTTGGTTAGCATACTCAATTCACCCTGGAATGGTTGTTTCAAAGAAAGTACATATACCATTTCTTTGTTTAACATTTTTGCATGGAGGAAATTTAATAGTACTGTAAGAAAATTAAATAATTTAGATTACTAGATGTTATTTATTTCTTAAAAATTCAAAATTTGAATGAAAATGATAATTTGGAGGCCTTTTTCCCATTAGCATGTTATGTAGGATTGTTAATAGTGAATTACTAATAATATGAGAAATTTCCATATCCATTTTAGAGGCATTTGAGACTGCCTACAAATTTGGTGCTCGTTTTAATTTTAAATGTAATCATGAGTGTCCCATATATTATACTAAAGAAAAAATTAGTGATTAAATTAAAAAAAGAATGAATATATATTAATCACTAACACCTATGCTTTATACTGAGGATAGTATTCCTTTATAAAGAACATAAAAGTGATAAGACTAACAAATTCTCCCGAACTTCGTTTCTATTATGAAATAGAAGTAGAACAGGAATCTTATATTTTTCATTTTTTTATTTTATGAGTAAATTTTCTTCAACATACAATAGTCTTTAACTAATTGGTTGGAGTTTAATACTCGCTCTAAGTTTATATCATAGCTATGAATACTCATTTGAGATCAATGTCAATCCGACTCAGCTGTTTTAAATTGTGGCATTCATGCAAATCTCATAAATTGGAGATTTGATATTTATTTTAGCAGGGTACTCAATAATATTTAAATTGTTAGAATTACTTCAGGATCAGCGGTATCAACAGGATTATAATTGGTTGGCAGATTAGTCGTAGCATTATATTTCATGAGTCCATAATTATGTTTTTGCTCTTAAAGAAATGCTTTGATACCTTGGTCATTAGCAGAAATTATAAGATTCTCATATTATCTTTCAAAAGACAATTAGGTCCTCAAATTTTTGAGATATAATGCTTTCTTAGTTTTATATCCTTTTGGAATAACAGGAGAAATAAGAACTATAAACAGATATATCGAGTTAAATAATGATAAATAGAATTTAGTTTACTTTGCAAGAGCAGTTTAGGGTATTCTGATAGGTATAATATTTCATCAACATATAGTCGGATTATTTGTGCTATATTCATATATGCTAAAATAGAGAGCGAAATATTAAAGGGGTAATTCTGATGGTACCAACAAAAAAAGTGTTAGATCAACAAGCCCAACTTAAAGTAGAAATAAAAGAGAGTGATATTATTGTATTTTTATAGTATAATATCAATTGTCAATCCACGATTATTCGACTGATTCCTCTATTTTTTTGCAATATTATCTTCGGTCTTCTTGATATAGTTTAGCTGCTTCACTATTAGCTGGTGAATCAGGATTAGGGTCATTTAATAAAGATCGAATCGATGTTAATATTGCCCAAACATCGTATATTGGCGACCATTGATTTTGCAATATGTCCAAACAAATTTTGCCATCATTATATATATTCGGATGAAACATTTTAGTAGTGAATTCCACTTATGGAGGCTTTAATGGATATTCTTCGGTGAACTCCATCATTAATTTAAATATTCCTCCTTCCCAGGGAGTTTAATCTGGCCCAAATATCACGGCTTCCCAAATTAAAATGTTATTTTCTAAAGGAGAGGCAAAGAATCCTTATGGGTTGGAATCTTGAAGTGTTTTAAAATCCCTAATCAGTCTTTTCCTTGAATTGGTTGACATTTTAATATTAATAATGTTTGAATACAATTTAGGTAGGTTGTTAAAATTAAAGGAAGAGGCTAAACAATTACTGTATGAAAGAGAAAAAGTATGAATAAAACTTATCAGACAGCTATCCATACCGAATATTAGTCCCAACTAGGAATTACAGAGTAGATCAACATACAATAAATTGAAGAAATTGAATAATTGAGATCTCAATCTTTGTTATTGTAGGATCATTATGAATAGCAGAACAATATTTAGAAATAAAAGATAGAGTAGTTGAGAGCAGAGATATTTTTATAAATATAGCAAAGTGATTAACAAACTTATGAGAATAATTAGCAAATGTAAAATATAGTTATTTAAAAATTTAGTAAGGAACTCTAGAATGTAATAGAGTAATTACAATTATAGGCTAAAGATCAGTAGCTGAATCATAATAAAGAAATTGAAAACATAAAATTGATGCATTAATAGGAATTATATATTTTGAGAAGAAAAAAGTGAAATAAGTAATATATATTTTTTATTGTTTATTTTAATAAATACATGGAGGAGTTTGAGATTCTTGATCTAGAAGAGTTATCTAAATCATAGGGAATGGATAAGGCAATAAAGTTCTTAGATCATAAGATTAAAAAAGGATATAAAGTAAGTGTAATGGTTAAGAAACTATTTAATTTTCACTTGCCTCCGTTACAGGCTAAAAAGAATGAAGTATTCTCAAAGCAAGCAAAACCAATCACTACAGAATCTTCATAATAAGAGCCTAATGAATCTTCCACATCATCGTATTAAAGTGTTCCTAAACAAACTATGCCTGCTACTTAGAATGAAACACCAGAACATTAAGAGAGTGCCTCGAGTGACGAACAAGTTAGCATTTATCATGTCAAGAATGACGCTTTCGAGTAGTCCTTAAAAATTTCTGTCTAGTAACAGAAAATACAATCTGCACTTGGATTTTATCAGGATGGTAAATTGAGAGAGGCGTTAGCTAAATTTCTTGAGATATTTAATGAATGTTGGGATTTATTAATGTCTGGTCCTACAAAAATCAATGTTTTTCTTGCTGTCCAATCTCTATGTTATTCAGCATAAGTTTTGAGATCTTTAGGATAATCACCAGAAGCTATAAAATAACTTGATAAATGCATTCAGTTGTTTGAAGTTAATGATTTTGATTTGCTGGGAAAAATATACATGGAAAAGGCATCCAATCTCTTTTGTCTTAATTAACTATTGCCCGCACTTGAAAACTACCATAAAGCTTTATAATTGTATGAATAGGTTAACTGGAAACTCGATATCGCAAGAGTTTTACTGAAAATCGCCCACATCTATGCTCTTCTCAGTATTTATTATTCCGAATATAACAAGATGACACTGAGGATGCCAAAAAAATATGTTATGAAGTCTTAAGGATTTACTAGAAGAAACTTGAGCCTACCGATCAGCGGCTTTTTGAAACTTATTTTATGCTCGGTTGTGTATATTATTATCAGAAAGAATATGACTTTGCAAGCGAATATCTCAATATGGCTCTTGAAGGATATAAAAAGCAGTATTAATTTATTTTTAATAATTTGTAGATCTGAAAAAAATATAAATTTAGTTAAAATATATAATTTACTTGGAATCATTCAACATTAACAGGGAAATAGTGCTAATGCTATTGAGTTTTATGAGCAGGCTGTATGCTTATATGGAGAGGAGACTCATATAGGATTTGCTAGTTTATTGAATAATTTGGCATTGGCTTATTTGGATAAAATGAAGTTCAGATCAGCTAAATTATCATTTGAGAAAGCATTGACTATATTGAAGGATTTCTATCCCGACAACCATAGATCAGTCATGAGAATATAAAAAAACAGAGATCTAGTTGCATTAGCCACAATATCGTATTTATGATTATACTTTTCAAAATTTGATTAAAAAAAATTAAAAAAAGATTTCGATTAAAATGGTAATGAATGTGTTTTCTATGTTTTATAGCCTAAAGCCAAGACCTAGTCAAAGAAGAAGAATCCATCCACTACAAAAAGAGCAGAGAGAAAGAAGAATCCACTTTTTGAGAAGAGACCAAAAAATTTTGGTATTGGAAATGCAGTCCAACCCAAAAGAGATCTATCAAGATTTGTCAGATGGCCTAAATACATCTTATTGTAGAGATAAAAGAAAATCTTATTACAAAGATTGAAGGTCCCACCTGCCATCCATCAATTCTAATCAACCCTTGATAAAAATTAAAGTAAAGTCCATATTTATTTAATAGCAAGCAAATTATTTTCACTTCTCAGAAAATATGCACCTGAAACAACTACAGAGAAAAAGTCAAGATTATTGAAGGCAGCTGAATAAAAGGCTTAAGATAAGAAACCAGATTAAAAGAAAGTTGTCCCAGTCCTCAAATTCGGATTGAATCACGTTACAACCCTTGTTGAAAACAAAAGAGCTAAACTTGTCGTAATTGCCTACGATGTTGACCCAATCGAATTGGTTGTCTGGTTACCATAACTTTGCAGAAGATAAGAAGTCCCATTCTGTTTCGTTAGAAGTAATAAATAAAATTAATTTTTAGATAAGGCAAGATTAGGTACCTTGGTACACTAAAAGAACGCAACCGTCGTTGCTATCACAGATGTTAGAAAGGAAGACACAGCTGAACTTGATAACTTAGTAAATATTTAAATTAATATATTTTTAAGGCTAGAGAATTCAGACACAGATACAATGAGAATTATGAACTCACTAGAGTTGTTGGTGGAGGTAAAGTTGGAATCAAATCCTAACACAAATAAGAAGCTCTTAAGAAGGCATTAGAATAAGAGGAACTTAAGAAAGCAGGTCCAATTTGATAATAAATCATCCGTATATTAAATAAGCAAAATAAAACATCCATTCTATTTTTTATTTACTCTCTATCTCTCTTTTCCATTTTTTATTAAATTTAATAACCCTTAATATATATATTGATCATTTATTAAATTCCAATAAATATTTCTTTTTGACTTTGTAATCCTGTTTTCTCTTTTATGACCATTTCGATTCATATTCAAAATATAGAAATTATCCTTAAATGTATTCATCAGTTTCATTAAACTACTCTTATTTCTAATCTTTCTTCAGCCATATTCCATGTTTGGTGTTAAATATCCATCCTAATTATTTAGCATAAAATACCTTATTAATTTAATGCTTATCCAGCCATTATATATTCACTAGGCTCTTTGTGATTGTAGAATATGTAGAATAGCACTTCCAATGAAAACTTATTAAAGGTTTCTGGAGGAATCATTTTGTATTTAGGAAATATGCTTTTGATATTAGTTTTTTCTTTGAATTGGGGAGGAGGGTAAAAGTCATTACTTTAGGGTCTATCCTTATAACTCAACTCCATGCATTTCAATTTGTATTGCACATTGCTTTAATCAATTAATTATGCTTATTTACTAAGGGAAATCCATTAATTTTGCTCTATAGGCTCCAAGGGTTTGAATACATTTAAATCCAATATTTATTGTGTATACTAGATTATGTTATATCATTACTTTTTTAAGATCTGATTCGTATACTGGGTTTTCTAAATTCTAATATAAGCAGCTTAATAATTCTATATAGTCTTTCCATAATTTTTCGTCAATTTTTATATTTTGTGAAACAACTTCGAACACTTTTTTAGTATCCTCATAGTACAACTATAATGAATTAATTTTCGATTATCTTTCCGTCGCTTAGGACTTCCTTCTCTAAAATATGATATCAAAATTAGGTACATTAGATTAGAGCTCTTGTATTTAACTCTCAAATTTTCTTTATTACTCTACGATTTAATTAAGACGATAATTTATCATAATAATTAATGATATTTTTCATGAAGAAGTCATTGGAGATGATTCAAACCCATCTTCAAAGGAGTGAGAATTTCTTCTATTCTTCTTCTTAGTTTGATATTCAGGTATTTCTATATCATCTTCGAATGTTTCCTCTATCTCACCAGATTGAATTTTCTATATCTTTCTCTAAATATCAGATTTTAGGGTTTAAATATGATTTATTCTCTCGATTGTTGTAAATTTTCCATCCATGATTTCTTCTAATGATAAATATGAATTGTTTGACTAGACATGATATCTAGGCAATTTAATTGATTGTATGAATTATTGGGATACTCCATACTGTAAAAAATTATGGATAAATATTACCAGCCTTTTATTTTCGGCGATTCTTTTAACCCGATCATCTTGAGTCATATTGTTTCCAGTGTTGATGATGGAATTATTCTTTCTAAATACATCCGTCTTGCCCATATTTGCTAAATAAACGGATTGCATATCTACAGATAATCCCATGAACTCTCCAAGCGATTATTGGCCAAGAAGTCTTTAGGTTTACATGTATATCTATCCTATACTTTTACCGGGTAAACAATTAGAATTCAGAATTTTTCTCCATCTTCCAATCCCAAACTTCATCAAGGCTAGATTTAAGATCTAAACCTCCTTTTCAGTCCAGCCTGGTGACAAAGTGTAATTCCATAGAGATTATGATTCTTTGTGCAATAATTATCTTCTTGAAATCATATAAAAATTAAAATAAATAATTTCATAAAATGTCGACGATGGCAGGTGTTCCGTATTCACAAATAAAACAAATGCTAGGGACTTCTTAATGATTTCCCTGTATACAACTTCTGTGAAATTTATGCCTACACCTATATCTTATCAATTAGTCATCTGTCTCAAATCCTTAAAAACAAATTTAGCATTCATAGAGAAAGTATTTCTAAATAAAATTCAATCTTCTGGGCAACACTGGGTTATTATCATCTATAATGGTGACTTAAACCGATCTGATAAATGTTCCTGGCTATTTTTCATATGCTAATACTCTTAAATTGATTCTCACTAAATATAAAATACTTATGATATCTAATGAAAAAACAACTAAATTATTAAATAATAATTTTACTCCAATAATACGTTTTACTAAATGTTCCTTAGTCCTCCTTTTCAAATACAGTGCATAACAATAAATCCTACTTCTGCTCTTTATCTTAATTATAAATTATGAATTCCCCAATCATAGAGATTATATTTAATGTAATTGTAGAAATAATTAGAGTACTGAATAATCTAGGGTATTTGATATAACTTAATTTGCTCCACTTTTCTTAAGGAAGTTTTATTATTTGATATTAGTACCAGACATGGTTCAAAATGAAACATGTTGACAGTATGTACATAAAAATTTCAACAGAGAACAAGAAAATTTCATATGTTTTGAAATGTGAATCTTAAGTAATCAGGCATTCTATGGATCCTGTAGCTTCTATAACAAAATATGAAATAAGAACCAAATAAAAAGGGTATTAAATCCAAAACATATTTATAATGTCTATGAAAATTCTATAAAATTAAGAATAAATACAAGTGACAATATGAATTAATTTATAAAATTCATTTCATTATTTTTAGTACACAAAGTCATTTTCAATGATTATATGTTGTTTAACTTTAAATCTTTATATTATTACCTTTCTATAGAATCTATTATCCGATTATTGTGCTTAAACTTTATGTATTGAACAATTTAGTAAGATATGTAGATAAGATGAAAACACATGAATGCTTCAAATAAATACATTATTATTTCTATGATTTTGTATTTTTAATATAAGCACTTATCACTCACATTCGTGTTTGCATCTATATCAGATATATGTATAACTTCATAACAAATGAAAGAGCATATTGAAAATAAAGTTAACAAAAAATATAAGCTGGAGGTTTTTTTCCATGAAGATTCTCTATAAGACCTTCTCAAAATGACATGAAAATAGATTAGTTCGATTATGCTTAATAAACTCCAGAACATTATATCTAAAACTAGATAAACTACCTTGTCTAGGTTTATTAAACAAATGGAGTCTAAAACTAATTCTATTAGTATAAGCGAGATTATTGCTATTAAGACAAATAACTCATTCATTTATAGTTTAATATTTTTATTAAAGAATTATAATTATAAAATTATATGTAGACTCTGCTTGAAGAAGATCTTTAATTTCTTTCATCTATTCAAGATATGTGATTGATATGATGAATCTAAGAAGTTTAATAAATGCATATCTATTATTTATGATATATAACACTGAAACAGAATAATCCTAAAAATATTATTCTTAATATATTATTTAAATTTAATATTATGCATCGTTAAGCAACTAAAAAAACAATTTCTTAAAGGAACAAAACTGATAATAGGAATGATTCAAGAAATGATTCAAGGAACGATTCGAAAAATGAATCAAGGATAGAGAGAAAAACTAGCAAACACAATGATTCTTTAGATGATTAGAATCTATTGCAAATGAAATTACTTAAGAAGAATGAACAAATTGCTAGAATAAAAGAAGAAAACATTGATCTTTAAGTCTAATGGCAGGAGGATAAACGAAAGTGGTAGGGGGAAAAGAGTTAATTAGAACGATAAATTGATGTTTACAAGGAAAATGTGTACGAAATATTATATTATTAGTCATCAAGAGAGAATAAATAATCAAAAATTGATGATATAGTTAGAGAAGTAATAATAAGTCCTCTAAGAATATGGGAGAAATAAAGGAAATGTTGACAATAATGTATTCGAAAAAGTTAGCAATTCCCTGAATCAAGAAATAGAATAACTATAAAAGGAGCTATAGCAACTGAGAAGTGTTAATCATGCCCTTGAAAACAAAGTAATCACTAAGGAGGAGACAAATCAGCATAGTTAATTAAGAATTCAAAAATTAAAAAAGAAGTTAGATTAATAAACTTAATTAAATTTGGAAGAAAAACTGTAAGAGGCTGAGAGAAGTAAAAAAAGAACAACTGAAATACGAGAAAAAATGTCCGATTTAGAATTGAAGCTGAAAGGTTTAAATATAGAAGCTGAAAGAATCAGAAAGGATAATAGATTCCTGCAACAAGAGAATGAGTCATTAAGAGTCTAATTAGAAAAACAAGGGAGATTATTGCCTAATCTTGAGGATCAAAAGTATATATAATTTTATATTTCCAGTAAACGTATAACTAATGAATTAAATGAATTTGAGGATCAAGCAGATAAACAGAATAAACTAATTAGGGAACTTGGAAATCAAATATAAAATGAGAAATAACTATCTTCAACATTATAGGATGAAATTAAAGCTAAGAACCATCAATTATAAGTTATTGAAAAATAATTACTTGATGAATAAAGACTAGTTGAAAGAGAGTAACGATAGAACCAATACCTTAAGGAAGAATTGGAAACTCATAAAGATTTAGTTGAAAAAATAGAAAAGTAGAGTCATAAAATAACTGAGGCCTAACATAAGGATTTCGATATTTTAGAGGCTAAAGTAGAAAAGATAAGTAAAGAAGTTTTAAAATTGAGAGAAGAAAATGCCTTACTAAAACAATCTCTGTCTAGCCATAAGAAGGAATTAGTTGATTCTTAAAGTACGATAGAATAATTAAATAAAATCATAAGAGATTTGAAGGCTAAAAATAGATTTTTGAATTAATAACATGATGAATTAGATTTCAAACTAAATGAAATGTTATAGGCTAAATAATAATCATCAATAAGGAAACCTTAAAAAAGTAGTTATAAGAATATGGAGAGTTAAATAAAGAAATAAATGGTTTAATTAGATACTTTTAGTGACGATAGCAGCAGTTCTTTATCAGATTGAAATTATTATTTTATATAAAAAATAATTATTCAATCGGAAAACAATTAATTTATTTGTTCTTTAAGCGGAGAGTGATCAAAAGATCTATCATATACACTTTGTTGACTAGTCCTTTTATTAGGAAATGGATCAAATTCATCAAAGAATATTTTAGCACTCACTATATATTTTATATTTTTACAAGAATTGAGATCTATTTTAGAGAATCTGTTTTATTTTTATAGATTTTGTCTTGTTTAGCTTTATATCCCAAAAAATAATGGTTTAGCTAATTTCTTTTCCCTATCTTTATCCTCATTTATCAAATATCGACCAGCTTTTTTATGATATGATGGATCTTTGATTTCATTAATAACTTCTGTAATCTAATATTAAACTTTGAGCTTTTTAGTCTTTTAGACAAAATTTTTAATCTTCCATACTCTAATTTATTTTTATTTGTTTTTCTCAAAATCTTCTTTTTTATCTTCACCTGCAGCAATTTATTATCTCTCTTATTCAAGCATTAATTTTATTCTATTCATTTATCCATCCTTTTCTAATAAAGCATCATTTATGTTAACTTTCTCTTTTGTAAATCTTTATAAAATATAAATTTATACTTTTTGTGTTTGGATAACAGCTTTGTTGATATAGAATGTTATCTTTTTAACTAGTTCATATATCCTTTGAAATTGTTGTCAGTTTTTATTATTCGCATATCTTTAGAATTGTATTATCTTGAGGATTGAGGCTTAGCACATTAATCATCATGAATCTAATCATCTGTAACCACGTTTTCTGTTTTTCTGAATTCTCTATAAGTTTTATATGGATTGAATGGATTGTAAGAAAGTTTTTATTACATATTAATTTTATATAACAGCTCAGATAGTGAAAATTTAAATCATTATTCTAAATAATATATCCGTTCTGAGAATCATCAAAGCATTTCGTTTTTTGATAAATTATTATATAAATATAATTTCAGTAAAATTTATTTTATGATAATGTAAAATTCTTATTCTCTTCCAACTCTTTCATCGCCTAATCTAACCTAGTCCTCAATGATTCCATTTCGATATAACACAGAACCATTTGAAATTGAAACGCCTCTTTATTCATATCTATTTAAGTGAATTATTAATTCTTGTTATATAATATTTTATACTTGTAATTGCTCCTAAAGTTGTTTGTTCTCCTTGAATTATTCATTTAGTTTCTAGTTGATGATATTTATATTTTCTTAATTTATTTTAAGCTCCTAAGCTTTTTGTTTTATGAGATAATTTAGATGGTCTATTTCCTTCTGTAAATCTTATATCTATCCCTCTAAAATAGTCTAAAAATTTATTTTTATAGATTACTCTAGAATTATTCGACTTTAATAATTGATCTAATATGTCTTATCTCTCCTTCTTCAAATCATCATTCTCCCTTTTGATCAAATTTAACTTTTTCTTGAGAGTGTCATCTAATTCTGACTCAAATGTTCTTTATTTTTCTCTTATATCCAGTAATTCTTATTCAGATTGTTATTTTAAGTTAGTGATCGTTAATTATAGCTATTAGATTTAATGATCTTTAGTCTCAATCACACTTTATAATTATTATATTTAGTATTAAAGATCTTGAAGTTATTATTAAAACATGTAGATTTGATTAGATGCATCTTAATCAATTTAACTCTTTTGTAACTTTAATTTGTTTTCATAATCATATATTTTCTCATTTTGCTTTCTGATCGTTATCTAGAGTTAATTTTTCTCTTCATTAGCTTAATTTAATGTTTATTGTTGTAGGAATTTTGAATGATTAAGTATTTAAATCTAATTTTACAATTCATGTATATGAGTATCTTATTTTTTAACATCAACACTTATAATTTCTAATTATGTATTTCTAGTTTTCAATTCATCAATCTCAATTTCTCTCTATAATAATTATTCCTACAACTTTTAGAAATCCTATTCTAGTAGTGTTCGTTTTGAACCAATCTCAATATTGGCTTTATACTCATCTAATTCGAACTTCGTCCTTTGATACTATTGCTACATCTTAATGAGTTCCTTTTACATCGAATCTCTTTAAGATTAAGCATCTACTATTTATGTTTTAAGCTCAAATTGATCTAACTCTAAATTATGAGCCTTCTTTCTATACTTTTCTGCTTCCCTATTTGATTCATCAAGCTCTTTTTGCAAGAATTTCAAATCTTCACCCATATCTTTGAGAGATTTCAACATAGCCTATTTTTATGCTTACAATTTTGTATGTAATTCTTCCGTATGTTTTACTTCAAGGTCTTAGATTTATTTAGACTTATCAGCTTCGCATAGTTAATATTTTTGTTTCCATAATGCGCTCTCTTATTAATGCAATCTTAATCTATCTTCATATTCATTCAGTACTCGATCATCAGATTTCTATAATTATTATTTTCGCAAGGTTTCAGGTTATTGCTATTTTCCTTCGACTGACGATCTCAATCTCTTAACACTATCTTAGTCTTAGAGATAGAAAGGAGCGATAGCCCTTGGATCATTGTTCACCCTTACGGTAGATTTCCCGTTTTCATAATTGATTGGGACATGAACAGCTTCATACATAATAGGTTTAAGAACAGTTTAAGTTTATTAAGGATTCATATTAGGGTTAAAAGTCACCTAATTTCTTGGCTAGACTGGTGATAATTATTATCTCATAATATAAATAAAAATTTATTTTTATAATATAATTATTTATTCTCAATTTTTTTTATATTATTTTATGATTATTACTTTATAAATAATATCATTTTATAATTTATTTATTTCTAACTTTATATAGGATGAAATTTTGTACATTTAATAAATTAAATAAATCAAAATGAAATAAAAAAGGCCATAATCTTAGGGAAAAAAGTAAGATAACACTTCTACTACAATTTACAATTAATTCAAAGAGAAATTGTTATCTAAGTCCCTATTCTTATATTTAAAATAGCAGGAAATATAATAATAGATATCTGAAATAATTAGCTAGACTTAATAGAGCGATGAACAATGTGGCGAAAGTTCTAAATTTCACTAATTATTTAAAGATACAGCATGGCCTTGTGAATTTCATTGTATTTTTATTTAGATAAATATTAGAGTAATATTTAACACAGTTAAATAAATATCAACAACATTAAGTTAACCTATTGATATTCACAACGATAATTGCAGAGGGATATTTTGATTAACATTTCGAGGAGTTTTAAACATAGCTTGTTTAATAAAAAGCTCCAAGGCCACTTTCAAATTTGTTTATCTTTAAGTAGAATTTTTTAGATTTAAATATATTATTCGAGGTTGGACTCCATAAAAACCATATCTATGAAAATCAGGTATTTCAAAATAATTTATTTTAAAGTTAATTGGTTTTGAAATCCAACATAAAATAACGTTTATTGATATACGTAATGAGAATTAAATAAAATACTTATTTACTTCAGCTTAATAATATACCAAATAAATCTAAAGAAATCCTTATCGATCAGATTTACCCCTTATAACTCAAGATAAAGGTACTTTTATTTATATTATAAATTATTAGTTATTGTCCCAAAGATAAAATAAACATTATTTACAGATTGCCTACTTTATAAATTTGAAGAACAAAATTGGGGTTAACTTGTATTTGGAGAAGCTGGTAAAACAAAGAGATGGGTTCCTTTTTAATTTCCAAAATTTAAAATAAATCAGAAATAAAAGTTTATCTTTGCGGATAATAAGTACATATCTTCTGACTGGTTGAATATCAAAAAGTAAAATTAATAATTCTAAAAATGCATATCCATTAATAAATCACTATTTCAAAGATACACTGACTTTAAAGCAGCATCTAAAATAATAGATTATTTACATACATATACTTCATTTAAAACAAAATTGTCTATTCAAGAGAGATAATTGTTAGAAGAGTCAGGAAATATAATGGTTATAGGAAGATCTGGGACTGGCAAAACAACATGTGCTATCTTACGATTGTTTGCTATACAGTTATTGTTAAAATATAGAATTAAAATAACTGGATAAAAGTAGATGATATTTAAGCACTCATAAAATGAAGAATAAAATATAGGACTACATTGTTTATTTACCGCCTAAAATCAAATGTTAGTCGATGAAGTTAAATAATAGTATAAAAAATTAATTTTTGATTTAAAACCCCAACAAAATAATAATACAACTACATCCGAAACAGATTCTGAGTCAGAATGGGAGTCATTAAATCCTTAATATTTATAAGAATTAATGACTGAAAATGTTTAGTAATAAATCAATGCTGATAGGGAAATTTAACAAGACGAACAAAAACTATCGTTGTTGAAATATAGAGATAGAGATTTTCCTCTATTTCTAAGTATTAAAGAGCTAATAATTTAGCTTGATGAGTGTTTATATTATCCATATCTATAAGATGAAAGATTTATTTAAGAATTAGATAGATAACTAGATCATGCTGGATGGTAGGTTGGTGAGGCGCATCAGATAAAAATAAATTTGGGTGATAATAAGTTCAAAATTATAAGATTAATTGAGGTGGATTACAATTATTTTAAAACTATTTTCTGGCCTACTTTGTAAATTTCCTCGAAAAGATAATTTAATAGCGAACAATATAAGAATTTAGTGTGGACTTAGATTTATTCTTATATTAAAGGATCAGAATATTCACATCAATATTTAGACCAAGGCCTACCATTTTAGATTTTTTACAGAAATTTTAATGAAAGTCTAACATTTTAATAGGCCCAAGAAGTTTATGACATATATATAAGTTATGAAAAGTGGAAGGATAAATAAGCACTCTTTGATAAGATGGATATTGTTAATTATTAAATTAACTGCATAGAGAGATTTCAATTTAAATAGAATCCTATCCATTTCACTATGATAGACGAAATATAAGATCTGCCACATGCGACAATTAAATTAATATCAAGAATAACTGAATAGAGTCTTTACTGTTCTGGAGATACTGCTTAAAACATTCAAAAAGGAGTTGGCTTCAGATTTCAAGATTTGAGGTCACTTTTAAGCTCAGAGGATAATTTTTCTGACATAACTAATGATAAAGTTAAATTGCATCAATTAACAATAAACTTTAGATCTCATAATTCAATTTTGAAACTTGCCAATAATGTTGTTAGTTTAATTGAAACCTTTTTCCCTAAAACAATTGATAAGCTCAAAAAGGAAAGTTCTGATAACCAGGGTCCTAAGCCTAAAATTGTTTAGTCTAATTACTTTCAAACTTTAATTAGAATTTTAAGACCTTAAAATTAAAATCAGCAATAAATGGAATAAATTAATTTGATGGGTGCTGAAAAAGTAATTATAGTAAGAGATAATGAAGCAAAGAAGAAAATAAATTAAATAATTGATAATATATTATGTTTAACTGTCTAAGAGGCCAAAGGATTAGAATTTAATGATGTAGTGCTATTCAATTTTTTTATGGAATAAGATATTCTAACAGAATAGTGGTAATTGATCCAGCATTTGAAATTTGAAAATGATAAGTTAATACTTGATCCTAAATTTAATTATCAATAGAATAATTATGGCCCTTTATGCATGGAGTTGAAATATTTATATGTTTGCATTACAAGAGCGAAATAAAGAATAATAATATTTGATGAAGATTAGAGTAAACGAGCATTTATAGAGTAAATGTGGTTTCAATAAGGTTTAGTGGAATTTTTCAATGAAGATAATATATTTAATGATCAGTAAGCTAATATGGTTAAAGAAAATAAAAATAAAAATTTAGATTTCCAAAAAAATAGTTGGAAAGAAAAGGCATAAAATTATTTGAAGTTAAAAATTATAATGAGGCAATGAAATGTTTTAGATTTTCTGGAGATATAAAATTAGAACAGAAAAGTAAAGCATTCCATATAGCTTCTACTGCCTAACAAGACTTAAACCTTATCACAGCTAAGTGGAAAAATAAATAATTTTTTAGTAGATTAGAGCAAGAAAAAATAAATGAGGATTATAAAATAATTACATAAAACTGCTATCAGAATTTTGAAGAGGCCGCAGAAATTTTTGTAGAACTAAAATAATTTAAAGAGGCTGGTTAGTGCTTCTTCTCATGTTTAAAATATTAGAAGGCTCTAGTAAATTATCTCTAAGCCTAAGATTTTTTAGGAGCAGCAGATAGTGCATTTGAAAGTCAATTGTTTTAATTAGCAGGAATTATTTATTTGAAAAACAATTACTTTGAAAAGTCGATAAAATCATTTGAAAAATATTAAGACTATCAAATTATAATAGAGGTTTTAGCTATTGCAGGTTAGGGAAGAAAATCAGATTATTAGTAATAAATGAATAAATATATACCTTTATTGATTGAGCAAATATATGAAAAAATAAATAAACAACAGTTGGGTTTAAATTATAGTTAAATTTATGAATATCTTACAAACTTAAAAGGAGAATTTTAAGAATAGTTAGAAATTATAAATCGTTTATACATTCCAACTAATATGCAATAGCTAGAGATTTTTATGTGGAATACTTTCAGATTAAATAAAGATTTTATTATAGGACAATTAGATGAATAATTTACTCGTTTTGATAAATAAAAAGTGCTGTAGCTGTTTTAAAATAAATTATAATATTTAGACGCCGATCATTATAACCTTCTCTAAGATATATTAGAACTTTATAATTTAAATTCTCTACTAACACAATTATAATAAAATTATAATATTGATGAGTTATATAAAAAATTTAATAGAAGCTTTAACCAAATATATAGAAATTCATTTGTATTTAATAATGACAATAATCATATTCAAAAATAGTAACAAACATTCGAAGAGTAAGAGATACAATTTCTCTCAGGTCTTAAAAAAGATTTTAAAAAGCAACACTTTGCCATACTCTACTTATTTGGATTTAGTGATTTTTAATCAAAATTTTTGAATTAAATAGAATAGAATTAAAAGTTACTTTATAAACCATTTATTGATTACTTCGTGTGCAAAAAAATGTAGCAGTAACAAAAAGTAGATCACACAAATTTAATTTAAAAAATAGAAAATATTTTGGATATTGATAGCAAATTGGGATGGAGAGAAGGGATTGACATATTTCAAAGCATTGTTTAATACTTTTTAATTGATAGATAAAACCTTATTTAAGGTAATTCGAAAATTTACTAAATGGATGAAAGTAGTTTAAGAACAATAATTTTGTTTTTATCATTTGCCAGTAATATCTTAAAATATAACCATTCAGTCCATATTCAACTTTAGTTATTCACTGCCATTTGTGAAATTAATGATCTTTTTTTTTACCAACCCATGAATATCTTAGAATAATTTCACAATCTTATTTAATATATAAAGGAGAAGAGTAAAATGCAAAAAAGAAATGGAACATTGACGAATTTATTCAAATTGGAGATTAATTATACTTAGTTAATACTAATAAGGTCGTAAATGCGATAAGAAAATAATTTCAGTAAATTTCCAAAGATATTACATAACATTACTATAAAAATACTGTCGATGGGATCTAGACATAATTGAAACTCTACTCATAAATATTTATGAGTAAAAATAAAGATTTTCTTGGTGAGACAATTAACTTTACTAAATTAAATAAACTTTAAAAAGATTATAAGTTATACCTAGAAAAAGGGCTTAGGCACAAATTCTTTGCAAATACTTAATATCTTTATTTTATAAATAATAAATACTTTAACAATAATTTTTTAAAATTGATTAGTTATCAGTAAATAGTTAAGTCTACATTACAGACACCAATCGCAAAAGGAATGGAAAAAATAATGATAGGATTATAATTGATTTCGTATTGCCAATATCAAAATGAATCTGATAAATACTTTGAATTGTTTTAAAAAGACAAACCAAACATTTAAAGAATTTGGCTAAATTGATTTAGAGGATCTATAAAATTATAAGAGAGCTTAATAGATTTTAAGGCTTGATTATATATATTTCGATTTCTTACACTTTTTATTGCTAAGTTAGAATAATTGTAATATGTAATCCACCATTTAAAGGGATTTTATAACATCCTTCATGTATGTTTTAGTAATGATTACGGTTATTAAATAGTAAAATGACGAAAAGCTGCATAACATTTTATTTGGGGATATATATATCGATTAAAAGATCAATTAGAGAGCATATCAATAATTCATTGGTAAATTTATGAAATAAAACAATCAATCTAGTATATTTGAAGTTGATTATAAATTTAATAAGAATAATTTAATTGGATTATTCACAAAATGGGTGAATTGGTATATGAGTAATTTTAAGAAAATCGGGGAACATTATTTATATATTTTGTTCGAGAACTGTAATAAAGATCTTAAAAATATTATAATAAAACAAATAGAAGAATCAAATATTACAGAGGAATTGAAATAAAACATTCTTGATAATGGGACTTAAAAAAATAATGTAAAAGTTGAATAAATACTTTTAACATTAAGCTTTGTTACATAAGATTTGAACAATCGTTAATAAAATAATTAATAGGGAGGTATTTAATTTTAATTCCAAATAATTTTCCAATCGATAAAAAAATTTGAAATATAGTCTTCAAGTATATTGTTAACAGCATCTGAATATTTTACAAAAGAGACGCAATTTCAAAAAGGAATATATCTAAATAAGTTTAGTAAATGCTTTTAATTAGTTGAAAAAATAAGATAGTAAATATTATTAAATAATTTAGGAAATTAATATTTTTCATCTATAAGTTTTGTAATTCAAGTTTAAAATTTAGAACAGCTATGATTGAACTTATAGAATTATAACTTTATTAGTAAGAGTTAATGGATGCAATATTCTTTTCCAACTTTGATTACAAAAACATATACTCTAAATTAAAAAGTATAAATGAAAAAATAAACATTTGGTAATAAAAAAATTACAAATATAAAGAGGTACTTAGGAAATATGATGAAAAATAATAATAAGATCCTAGCTTTGTTAAATTACTTAGATATTTGAAACTTTCAAAAGATTTGAATTATTAGAATAATAGCTCTATGAATGCATTCTTTTAGCCTAATATATATCATCAGCAGTATTGATTGAAGTCATTATCAATTATTTCATAAATATTAAAATTAAATCTTCCTTAAATTCTATCTAATTCTGACATAATTTAAATTTTTTTTATAATATAAAAGAAATAATTAATTGAATTTCAACAAAATTAATTAATTATGAAATCAAATTAAAAGGTCAAAGAAAGGTAGATACCATTAGTATGTGGATTAACTAAACTTTCAAATGATATAATAGGGGCTAGGTGTGGCTGTGGAAGATATTTTGGTAGAAGAATCTACATTTGTTATATTCCTCAAAGGAGAATACCTTTGCAATTAATCAGCGTTGGTTACGATGTGTAGGTGAATAATGGGGTCGCAATATATAATATGGTCTAATACTATGAAAATACTACAAATGAAGTTGCAGAAGTAGAGTTTCTATTTTCTGTGCCACCTAATAGTGTGATCATTGAGCTAGAAGCAAAATTGGGAAACAATCGAGTTGTTGCATTAGTAAAGGAGAAAGAGGAAGCTAAAGCTGAGTTTTAATAAGGAATATAAGATGGAAAGACCATGTTATATTCTGACTACAATGAGGATTATCCTGATATTGTGAAAGCTAAATTAGGTAATTTGGGTCCGTAAGAAAAGATTTAAATTACCTATAAATATATAGAATAACTGTAGGTGTAAGTAAACGAATTTTGGAGATTACAAATAGATCCTGTCGTGAATCCTAGGTATAACTAATAATAGCAAAACTATCTTAATAATCTATTCAATTTTCAAAATTTCAATTATAATTACCACTAGGATATTAAGGTAACTATTAATATGGAATTGGAATTTGTTAAATCACCTAGCCACTAGATAGAGGTGTAAAAACTCGATTTAGGCACTTAAATTACATTATCTAATAACTAACCTAAAAATTTTGTTCCTTAAAATGCCTTTGTATTAATATTTTAGAATAAAGATATTCATCAACCATAGATCTTAGTAACACACACTAATGATGATAGATTATAACATTAAAGATATTGTGCCACTATCTAATTCATACCTAAATTCAATCCTTTAAATTTAGATGATGCATATTAAGCATATTAAGAGACAAATGATTAAGAAACAAATATTTATGATTTTGATGCTAAGGGAGAATACATATTCGTGTTAGATAGAAGTGGATCTATGTCGGGGAAACGAATAGAAAAGGCATTATAAGCACTTAGATTATTTTTATAAAGCTTACCACTAGATAGCTATTTTAATGTTGTGTCTTTTGGGTCTACTGCTAGAAGATTGCATTTATAATCTCCAAAATACAATGACTAATCAATTTAGAAGACATTCGAATCGCTTGAATCATTTTCAGCAAATATGGGAGGAACTGAAATAAAGAAATGCTTAGAATAAGAGGTTTTATTAATTCCTAGAATAAAAGGATATCCAAGAAATATCTTTTTGCTTACAGATGGAGAAGTAGATCCTGAGCCAGTCTTATAATTGATATCAGAAAACGCTAAGCCAGATGTCAGATTCTATTCCTTAGGTATTGGGAATGGATGTAGTTAGTATATGATTTAGAAAATTGCATTTGTTGGAAACGGGCTCTCTCATATAGTTGCTGACCAGGAGGATTTGAATGAAAAAGTCATAGATTTGTTATAAGATTCTATAACTCCATATTTACAATCATTCAATTTCGAAACAAACTTACCTAATCAGCAAATAATGGTATCCAATGTACTTAATGTAAATTGTATAAAAAAGAATACTCCGCTAACATTATAGATAATATTTAAGGAAAATGATCTTGTGGATGAAAATGAATAATACTTCTTAAACATAACTTATGAAGATAGCTCAATGAAACAATATGGATTAAATACTATCATAAATGTAAATTCATCATTTGAAACCGATTATTTTCACAAATTGGCGATTGGTAAATAAATATAGCAAATTATGTAAAATGCAAGGTTAAAAAATAAGGAATATTTAAACCTTTATGCAAAAGATGTAGTGGTAGATAAATAAATGATAATTAATCTGTCATTAACATATCAAATATTATCCCCTTTTACTGCATTTATATGCGAGGTAGTGGAACTGTAGGATGACATAAAATAAAGAATAAAATAGAAAGTTTAAGATTATAAGTATTACTAATAAGAGAGATAGTTAGAAATGATGTTACAGGCACCTCAATCGAAGGCAAGAATGTCGACATTAAGTGCAAATAGTCGCAGAGGCGGAAGGGGAGGAGCTGAAAGAACGATGATGAAAGCATCTGCTAATATACCGTATGAAAAGGAGAAAATGAAAAAATCAAATGCTATGCCAAGAGGTTTAGAACAAGCTAAAATCGCAAAAAAATAAGAATTGTTTGATGATGATGAAGCTGAGGAAGAAGATGAAGACTATGCTGAAATGTTTGAATAAAAAAAGAGAGAAAAAATACCTGAGTCAAAGTTGTAAATGAATTAGATCTAATAATCTCAAATTATGGGTGCAGCAAACTAAAAATAAAACTAAAATAAAAATTAAGGAAATTATATAGAGATCGTTAATAAATTCAACTTAGATGGTAGTGTTTAAGAAAGTGTATTATAGGCATTAAGGATTTAAAAAGAGGCCCTTACTTTAAATTTAGATTTAAATTTATAGATATTAATAGCAGCTTTGGTTATATTAGAATTAAGATTCAAAGACGATAGAAATTCTTGGATTTTGATCTTCAATAAAGGAGTAGGATACTTAAAAAGAAATAATATCATTTACAATAGTATTAAGGATTAAATGATAGCAATTTTAAATTTAGGCATATGAATTCTATGTATATCAGTTAAATTATAATGATATAATAATCAATTTCTATCTATAATATCAACTGATATATTCTCTACACAATTCATACATGGTAATTGAATACAAAGTAATTATAAAGAAATAATCTCTGTTTCTAAACATAAAATATATTAAAAAAGTCTAAAGCTTTGAAATTAAATATCTATAATATATACTGTAATCTATTTTGTGAATGATTTTTTTAATTTTAAAAATAAATTTTTATCTCAGAAGTTCTCAAGAATAAAGTTTTCAAACTAATGCTATTTTTTTGAAATATATGAATTCTTCATTTAGTTTAAAAACCCGAACATATCATCAATTCCTAAGATTAAAATATATTGAAATATATTCTAAACAATTATTCGAGAACAATATTCTGAATCCATAAATTCCTAATATTTTCTGATCAACAAATTCATTCTAAATAATTCCTAAATGAATAAGTTCCAACTTGAATGCTCATTCGACTCGAAAAAGTACTAAATGACTATCGAAAATAATCACTTACTTCTAAGGGGTGAAAATTACATAAACAAAGTTCCTATTTCCCTTTATACGAATATAAAGTGGCTAGTAAGTTAAGGATAAATATACGGCCTCTAATTTAATGGATTGAGGTTTCTTGCCGATAGCAATGGTTTGGCCGATCTTAAGAATCTGCTAAAGAATAGAGTGATGTTTGATTCCTTCTTTGACTTTTACAACATAAAATAAATAATCGGAAAGGGTGGATTCTCGGAGGTTTTTGAAGCTGAGGATAAAAAAACAGGTTAAACGTATGCTGTAAAATGTATAAACAGATACTAAGAAACTAAGGATTATATAGTAGAGGAAATTAAAATTCAGTCTGAGCTCAACCACTAAAACATAGCTAAGCTTTATGAGGTCTTTGAATGCGGGGCTTCATATTATTTGGTTATGGAAAAACTTTAAAAAATTTAACTCAAGAAATACGATTCAAAATTCATGAGAAACACTCTTAGGCAGTTGCTCGAAGCACTAAGCTATATACATCTAAAAGAAATAATTCACAGAGATGTGAAATTGTCGAACTTAATGCAAAATGAAGATGGCGTGATAAAACTGATCGATTTCGGATTATCGACAAAGTTTTAAGGATTTGGGAAAATAAATGGAACACCTGGATATATAGCTCCCGAAATATTTGAAAGATAAAAGACTACATAAAAAATAGATATATTTAGTGCTGGAATAGTTATGTACGAGTTGTTTTACAATACAAGATTCTTCTAAGGAAAAAACAAAGAAATAGTTTTACTTGAAAACTAATAATACTAATTGAAGGAAGCTCAATTCAGTAAATTTAGTTAAGATGCGAAAGATCTTATCATGAGCATGTTATAGCCAGATCCATAAAAACGAATTGATGCTGATGAAGCTCTCTAATCGAACTTTTTCTAGGAAGAAACCATCTATCCTAAATAAATTCATAACTTTGATCCTAAATTTATTGGTGACATTCCTACTCAGACAATTAGAAGTGCTATTACTTATGAAGTAATGTGAATCTTATAACCTAATTACTTAAATAATTCATTAAATATCATCATTATCAGGTCTTTTCTCATTAATCTAATCTGCTGCCTTAACATTATTAAATCTCTCTAGAGCATTCTTTATACCTACTGACCCTTAAATAAGCACTCCCTTTGGTATTCGATTATCAGGACACAATCCTTTCAGTTTAATTATATTTTCTCTCTCTTATCTTAAGGTAGTTTGCATTTTCATCATTTTAGATATAAATTTAATTTTATTTCGTGTAGACGAAACAGAATCTATGGAATATATTAATAATATACGCTTTTTCTTTTCTTCTTAAGTGATAGTTTATATTCTTTACAATACTCTTTAATCGTCGTCTGAATCCTCATTCTCTCCAGGCTTAGGTTATAAAATATGATGCAACATTTCAGTGACCTTCTCAGAAACAAAGGGAATACTCCAAGAAAATATGTCCAGAAAATGTGGTAGTAGGTATGGGTGTTGTGAATGGACAAATTGCTATATATTTAGAGTGTTGTTCTCAAATCTTAATATTGCTGCTTTATTGTTATAAAAATCGCAATAATTTGGAGCACTAAATATTGTCATTACTTAGGGAAATTCTTTTGTTTAGTCAGAATAATTATACAGTTTATATCCTTCAAACTATGCTTCATGTGCTCTTATAATAGAAAGATAGTTGTTTTATTCTAATATTGGTAATACTGCTCTTTACCCAAAAAACCAACTACAACCTCTAACTTCATTAGATCTAAATTGTATAGCAGAATAGGCATCTTCATTTTCTACAGGATCTGCCCATAAAATATCGCAAAATAAACCAGCTTTTGGTGGTTCCTTGAATCTATCCAAATTTTCAACACTCTAAGGTGTAATAAATTCTGGAGATATTCCACCATGAATACATAAAAATTTGCCATTAATAATAGCAACTAATGGTAAGTAATCGAATGAATCCATTATTGCCTCATAAACTTCTTAATCGAATTTGTGTTTACCTAAATGTAAAATATATATATACATTCATCCTTAAAGTTAAATAAACTAGTTAATTGTCGGCATTCATGATTTCCTCTCAGTAAAAACACTCTATTAGGATAGTGAATTTTCATGGCATACAGTAAACATATTACTTCGACTGAAAATGAACCTCTATCAACGAAGTCTCCTAAGAACACATATTTTGAAATATCAGGATCAGCTCCAAGTTGAAGCACTTTCATCAAATCATAAAATTATCCATGAATATCACCCACTACAGTTAATGGATCATCAACATACAAAACATTACCTTCATTCTCTTAATTAATATTGATAATTTACTTAATATTTAAACTGTTTAGTAAATTAGCTTTAATACATGTCCTTTATCTAATCTTCCTTCTCTGTATAAATGATCCTTCAAAATTCTCCAATCCGGTTTTCCTTTCAATGATTGAGGATATAATAAATCATCTGATAATGGTCTGTGAGGTGGTGGTGGGAGATCCTTAACTACTCTGTGCTCATTTGAAAGGAGGTCCATAAAAATTTTAATTCTTTATATTATAAACTCACTAAGTCATCGATTTATTAAATGCGCTTAGTTCTTCTTAATCATTCGACTTCTATAGCTAACTACCAAAGACTGCCATTAATCTTTCCTGATGGTTTTGAGCTATTGGATAGTTCATTTACTCCCTCTCTTAATTGTAGATTGTCTTAACTACATCTCTGAGGTTCTATTGGTTTGCATTCTCCACTTAAGATGCTGTAGTGTGGGCATCTTCATCAACAACATGCTTCTGTACCTTCTCCTAATAATACTATGGTATTTGTAAGTCACTGTCTTTGAAGACCCTGAAGACTCCCTACTACTTTGATGATTTTAGGGTGGTTTATCCATAGGTGTATGAAGTGAGCTCAGGATTGATAGTGTATTGTTTGTTAGCTTTGATATAGTTTAAAATATTACCAATCTTTTTCAAAAACTCATTCTCCTATTCAAGTATTTGTGGCTTAATCTATTCTTTCTTCTATGTTGAATAATCTAGTTCTCTTCTCATCATAATTCTGTTTAATAAATTGAATGAAATTTGATTAGATATCTAAGTTTTATTGACTCAGCTCGAAGTGTTTATACTATTCACTTCATTATTATAAATTAAAAAAAGTTAATATAAATTTAATGTTCGAAGCACTTCTTGAAAAAATACTACTATCTATATTTGGAAGGTTTATAGAGAACATAAAGAGAGAACATATATAATTGGGACTTTTCAAAGGAAATCTTGTAATCAAAGATGTGAAATTGAGAAAAGATGTACTTGATTATTTAGAATTGCCATTAGAATTATAATACAGTTAGATATAATAAATATAATTATTAATAACGTGGGATAAGATATTGCCGTAAATGATTGAGATAAGAATAAAAAATGTATTTTTATTGGTTACTCCCAAAGAACAATCAAATTGGATGTTAAATAAAATTAATAATTTTGACGATAAATCAAAGCTTATCTAAGAGTATGTTAGAAAAACATTAGAAGAGATGAAAAAGAATCAAAAGGAAGAAATAAATTCTTAAGAATATTAATTCTAGGATTTGGGTTTAATTCAGAAAACAATTATAAAAATAATAGATAACCTATCTGTTATAATTTAGGATGTTCATTTACGGTATGAACATACAATTGGGCATCCCTTTTCGTGGGGAATCACAATTCATAAGATCGAACAAAACACTATGGATGAGAATTGGAGATTTAAAGAAAAACATGAGAGAAACTCAAAAAAACCTAATTTTATCAACAAGTAAATATCATTAGAAAGGTTGGCTATGTATTGGAATCCAGAGGATCCATAATTATTCTATAAAATGAAAGAAGAATAAATTCAATATAAAATGATGCATGAACTTATTTTTGAACCAGAATTAACAAATCACTAAACATTAGTAATACAGAAATAATCAAATAAAACCTCTAAATATATATACTGCTTAAATGCTATCATGTAAGTTGTTTAGGCGTACTAACATTAATTTAAAGTACCTGAATATTCTATTAATGTTGAATTATAAGCTATGGATTTCAAAATAAAAGACTCTTATGTACATCAAATGTTGAAATTGATGCAATTATTTACAGAATACTAATAGAGTTTAAAATCTCAAAGAGATAGATATAAAATAATTATTATAAAGCCTGATAAAAATAATTTTCAAAATAAACCCATCAAATTATACTATCAAAGTTATTTTACTTATTTGGTCAACAGAATAAGATATGATAATATAAAATAGAAATATATTGCTTTTTATTTGAGATCGTTTTTAATGCAAAAGAGTACTCCTATAAAAGTATTATCGAAGCAAGAATATATTAAATACTTTTATATTGTTATTAAGGCACCTATAGAGAACTTGTATGAGTGGAGTATGACGGCTGTAGAGATTAAAAGGACTGCTGGAGATTTACCTAAATCGAATAGAGTCGATACTGAAGATAAGAAAGAAACAGTATCCAGTGTGAAAGCAAATGATAAGCAGAGACGTAAAGAATAAGAGGAAAGAGAAAAATAAAAGAAGAAAGAAGATGAACTTTAATCCTTGATCAGAGAAATTCTGGTTAAAAAGTAAGATTAGACTATTGATAAAGAATAATACATTTTTTTAGAGCTCAAATTAACGATGTCTAAAGGAACATTGAAGCTAATGAGGAAATAAAAACATTAAGAAGAGGGATTTACAGTAATTTGGCACAAATTTGAACTTTAGTTTAAGAAAAGAGAAAATAACTACGAAAATGAAATTATTTTATAAGATTTAGAAGTTCAGATGTTTAGTTTGGAAGAAAAAAATGATATCGTAGTACCCATAGTGAAGAAGTTTAAGAATTTTTAATATTAAGATAAGCCACTAGTTTACCTAAAGATTGAAAAACATCCTCTATTTAAATAAAATATATTTAGCTCTTTCTAATTGGATATATAGTAGATCGAGATCATCTTATATATTGCATCTTTCAATAGAATCTTAAGCTATTTCAGAGTTCCTGCAACTGAATAGAGAGCTCCTATTAGAGTTCAGGATGCAAATATTCAAAGAGTAGGAACAGCATTAACAACTTAAAAGAGTGAACTAAAAGTGTCAGTTTAAGCCCCAATCATTATAATTCCTAACTAATAAATAAATGACTTTAATTCCGATTGTTGGGTATTGAGATTAGGAGATCTTGATTTGTAGTCTATTGTTGTTGAGGATGCACCTTAATTTGTTCATGTTAATACAAGACAATCCACATAGAGGAGGGGGAACACTTAAATTGACTAATCCCCAATAAATAACAGATAATCATAATAAAATAAGTTTACATTTTCTACTGTATCAAATTAAAAAGACACCGAGAATATTTATGATCACTATCAGCTTGATCTTAAACAAGTTTAATTGTAATACTTCTCCTCTATGCATTACTTTTACAATTATTAAAAGTTCTCATAAACACCAAAGGGAATGGAGCTATTGAATCACCCCTTGAGAGTCAAATCAACAAAATTAGACATAATATAAGAATTGTCTATAACATTAAAGATACACACCATAAATAGAGAAACCTAATTGTAGAAGCCTTAAACAAAGATAATAATGGATTTGCCGCTTCTTAGAGCAACATTGACTCCATTAGTTCCAATCACAATCCAAAAGCTTACTTAAGTCATATCTAATTTTAGCAAAGATTAAACTTTGTCTAGTATTCTTCAAAAGGAAAAGGCTAAGCTATTTAAATATAGTTCATTCAAGGCATATGTTAAAAGAAGAGGAGCATTTTATCGATCATGGTAAACCTATTTTTGTGTATTGTCAGGATGGTTCCTCTATCTATATCATAGTGAAAATGATAATGATTATGATACTTATATTAGTCTCAGAGATGTTCAGGTTTCTGATTCTAGCTAGGATATCGGAGTTAACTATTCATTTCGATTAAAGAATAAAAAAGAAATCATATACTTTTAGGCAAAGAATCATTAGGATTAGAAGAAATGGATTAAGTTTATACAACAAAAGTTAAGTTTAATAAGACAGAAATTGGGAATATCATCAAATATTCAAATGTAGATTCCAAAACAAGGAGGTGTTAGAAATAGTAATTAAGAAAGCTTTAAATAATCCATGTTTATTTAAGACACGATAAAGATCTAAAGCAAATATAGATTTATTATAAGATAATTTGAGATAATTTTAAAATATGAAAACTAAATGTAAGATACTTTGGTCCAAATAACAAAAATAAAGTTAAAAAGTCTATAAAGAATTAATGAAAGCTTTTTCTAATTCTCGATTTAAAAGTTGTCAATAAGGGATGAGGATAAAATTATTTTAGAATCTATTTCTTAGAAGAATTCAAATAGTATTCATAACAGTCCTTTATTTAATTTGCAATAAGCTAATTAAAATGTTGACAAATTCTACAAAAAGTTTAATAAAATGGAAAAAATAATTGAATCTCTAAAATTTTCCTAGAAGGTAGCATTGAATTTTAGGACATTCTATCACAATGAAACAAATGATAATTTGTCTAGTTCTTTACTATTGATATCTGATTTGCAGTTGACCCACAAATCTGCATTCGTAAATAAGTTAACCAAATTTTTCTCCAAAATAGCTGATGATAAAGTTTTTGAGAAAGAAGAAGAATAAATTGACCTGGATTTTGACATATTGAGAAACAGAAATATATCCAACCTTCATCAGAATATTTTAATATCATAAATAGGTCTTGATAAGAGTGTTCGAGATTCTAATGATAATTTTTTGGGTAAGAGTATTAGAACTCAGAAATCTAGTAAATCATTTTAGAACTAAAGATCATAGAATTCAGATGTTGATGAAAGAAGTATTATAGCAAAAAAGTCGATTCTAACAATACTATCAAAAGACATCAGAGTTGTATTAGCAAATAATAAAAAACTAGAGATTGTTTTGGTCAAAGTTTCAAATTTTTACTCAAAAATAGAATCAACATTAACTGAAAATGATATTGAAGGTCATATTAAAAGCATTGAGTTGATTGATCTGAATTCAGTTGGATAGTAGCATATATTTTTAGGATGCCGAAAGACTGAGAAAAAATAACCTACATCCATATTCAGCAAAAAGCAATAATAAGAAAAAGAAGATGATTTATTATAAATGGTTAAGTTTTCTGTTAGAAATCTCTCTTAGGAAAGAAATCCTGATGACAGAGTGTTTAATGATATTGATATCACAATAAGCTAATGTTATATTGATTACCTGCACTAAACCATAATTGGAATACAAAATTATGTAAATGAACATACAGCGAGAGAATAATAATAACCCAAAAGTAAGTCATAATAAGAGGTTTTTGAAGCAGAGAAAGATTTTGACTAACTACAGTCTACTATCTCTCATCCTAAATTGATGAGGTTGTCTTTAAATATGGTCAACCCCTAAATATACTTAAAGCCATTAAATTCGTCTGATTAATAGTTTTAACTATTGATTTAAAATATATCACTTCAAGTCAAGAATAAATTAGATAGGAGCAGAGTGAATTCACATTCAAAACTATCTAAGCGCTAATCATAGTCAGTAGCCATTGATTAAGTTTGGAGTTAAATAATTGAGTTATCTCTAGATAGGATGTAGTTGTAGATTAAGCAATTATAATTTGTAGAAGAAATATCAAATGATTTTTCTTCTGTCATTAGATATCAAGCACCATTATTCCTTCATGAATATGAGATACTTTACCCTAATTTAGTAATTGATAAAACTAAGGATATCAGGGTTAAATTATCTTCTGTAGAAATGAATATGCAGAGACATAACTTTTTGTTCTTTATGGAAATTATTAAATCATAAATGGAACCATCTAAGCCAGCTTACAGATCCTAGAAAAATATTGAAAGGGGAGTGGAGACGAATCAACAAAGTAAATAAGATATTGACTAAATTGTTGTTTTTGGTTCAGAGGAAATAATTTTGAGATTATTGGATCAATCAGAATAGTCAAACATTTAATTGACTTAAAATCCACCAATAATAGATTTTAAATTAATACATAAGTATTTTTACATCAAAAGAGTACTGGAGAAAAGGAGTTTGTTTTTCAGATTGAATAACTATTAAGCAACTATTATTAGTATGAATATGATAATCTTAAAAATATAGTAACAATATAAGGGATAATCAATAATATAGTAAATGAGAAGAAATAGGTATCAAAATTTATAACATAATTAAAACAAAAACAATAATAAGACTTTTTGCATTAAATTGATCAAATTAAACAAGAATATTACGAAAATTATTGTTATAATGAGTAGTAGGATTAACTAATTTAAGTTAAGGGTGTCATCGATAGATTGGGTAAAAAGGATATTTAAATTAATGTTAGTGAATTCAAATTTTTATTGAACTCTTACTATTTTACTACAATATAAAATTTCTTCAAAGTAGAAAAGTAATAAAAGCAATAATCTTCTGCAGATTAATAAGGTGAGTAAGAGGAATTGTTAGAATTGAATAATATTGACTTCAGCTTGAAAAAAGTTTTGATATGTGTAAAAGGCAAAGGGCAACAGTGCATAGCAATTTAATCAGAAATTTATTTGAAATTAAATGAAATAGTTAGTGAAGAGGAGCACAAATTATATCATGTCTAATAATCTATTGACTACCCTGATGATAATCAGTTCTATGACTCACTATTATATAAAACTAGAATTGTTAAGGTTTTAGTAAAGGATGTACAAATATTTAGTTCATAATTTGATAAATTAGCAACAGTTAATCTTTCTAATTTGCAAACAATAAGAAAAAGGCAAATATTAAGACCCACTAGTGTTGAATTTTTATCTCAAAGCTTTACATGTCAGTGCAATCATATGTATCTATAAGATATCAGAGAGGATACATTAAAAGTAGAAAAAATTAGAATTCATATTGGATGTCTAGATATGATTAATATTACAGATACAATGAAGTTTCAATAACAACAGACTGAATTGGCTCAGAAGTTATTTTCAGATGTGGATGACAATCTAGCTTATAGTGAAAATGAAGACAATCAATAAGAAGACAGTGTTCAAATGAAAAAAATAGAATAAAGTTAAGAATTTGGGGGAAAATCTGAACTACTTAAACGATTAACAAGAAGATCTTTATTGCATAATATACAATAATTAAAACTAAAATCACAAAAGAGTCATATAAATGAAGATATTTTTGTAGATAAATTAAATCTTGAATAAAGTTCCGATTTTGATTAAGGATCACCCAGAGTGTCTCCAATGATTCATAATTAGATTAGTAAACGAACAAAAATTAAAAGAAATAGGAATTCTTTGTCAAGAAGTTAGATAATAATGGAAACTTTTGAACTTGTCATAATAAATGATGTTAGTTTATCGTATGTTCCATTATTATTAGTAAATTTAGCAATGCAGAGATTAATTTTGGAGGATAATACGCAAACTAGATTAATCGACGTTCAAATTGCAATTGGAATATTTTATTTTAATCCTATCGCTAGCAAGATGGAACCAATTCTTGAATAAACTGATTTTAAACTGGATATAATTTAAAATTATGAGTCATATCCAAAATTATGCTTGCTCTTAGAGAAGAAGCTAAATTAATAAGCCAAGCTATGTAATGCAGTCATAAATTTCAACATTTCAGCATAGATGTTAATAACTTTATCCAAGAGCATAAAATTATGGAGTTAAAAGTTTAATGAAAATGAGGCAATCAAGGAAAATAGATAATAATCATAAGGAGGATAATTATGGAGAAGAATTGAAACTAAATAATTATCAAAACTTATGATAACATCAAATCATGGTAAAGACATAGGTTCTTAGAGAGCTATCCCAACAGAGAATCAAGACAAAGTCACATTATTCACAGTTGTAAATAAAACAGGTTACAATCTAAGAATTGAAAAATAAAATACATCGGAAAAACAAAATGAAACTATGGATATAACTAATGATGATTCTAGAAATTATATTGTCGATTCTGATGAATAGGATTATGCAAAAACATTCGAGTAAGAGTATAAAGTTGCTATTACATTCTATGATTGGGAGTAGAACTTGTTTGAAATAGACTCGGCTCCTGTTGATTCAGTAATCACAAAACGCCTGCATTGGATTCACAAAGGTTAAGTTACTAAAAATTATTTCATATGTCAAACACAAATTGAAAATCTTAATAAGACGGTTCTATTGTTATCACAATACATGATAACTAATAAAACTGATTGCTACCTAATAATCAGATTATCTCAATAAGGCAAGAACTTAAAGGTTATTCAACTAGATACTGATGAATAATAGGCAATACCAATTGAATTCCTAAATTCATTTGTTACACTAATTTTCAATGATAAGAAATATAGTAGAAACTCATAATTATCAGAACCATTTAGTCTACTTGAAATCTTAAATAAATAATAGACAGAGATTAGTCATGGAATATTTTATACCTAGATTGTTAAAAGAATGGAACAAGGAGTAACATATTTGGATTTAAAACCTATCATGAAAATAATTAACTGCTTACCTATACCCATTCAACTTTCATTCTCTTCTAACTTAAATAATGACTTACATTAGTAAGTGTTATCACATCATTTAGATTGTTAATCTCAGATAAAACAGACATAGCCAGCTGCACATAAAACTTCTTTGTAACCACCTTTAACAAACTTCTAAAGTTTTCCTTCTAATAGTGAGTTTAATTTTATTATGTAAAGATCAGTCTCAATGAATAGTTCGCATAATGAAAATCATAGAATTGAAGATGGTTTCATTCAAATTTAACCTTAAAGTGAATTTTAATTGCATTAAATCTCTTAAATTGATACTTTAGAACTGTAAGTGCGAATTAATGGATTTAATGTCAGCAATAAATTTTCTGTTAACTAAGTGAAAAATGTCAAACTTAAAGATGGTGATGATTACTTAAAAATATATATTGAAAAAGATTTCACAAAAATAAGTAAACTATTGTATTTTTATATTCACACTTGTATAATTAATATCACACCACATCAACTATGGTATCATACCTTAATAAATAACCAAAAATAAAATCTACCAGGGTAAATTAGGAAATAGCAGAGATCTTGCAGCAATTTTGAAAAATAATATGATTAAGTTCTTGTCTGCAATAAATTTAAGAATCTAATGATATCCCTTGATTAAATTGATATTACTAATGAAGTTAATGTTTAAATATTAGGCTCATTTAATTTATAGTTAAAATAAATATCAGATAAACCTGAGCTTTATGAATTTGGTGTTCACATTAGTGTATAGAGATTATAAATCAAAGGTTTTTACACAAAGGTTATTGAAATAATGCCTAGATATGTCATAATAAATTGCACCAATTATACTTTAAATATATGTTAGTCTGGTTGTGAATTCAAGCCAATAGTAATGAGTCCTGAATAGAGGATTCCTATAGTTTGGAGTGATTGCAGGCAAGAAAAATCAATTAGGCTTCAAGGAACAGATAAGCAATAAAAATGGACCTGGTCAGGTGATTTGTTTGTTTCAGAGATTAGATCAACTTACTTTTATACATAACCTACATCAGTTGAAGATGATAATAATTAGTTTTCATTTAATATTAAAAATAGTAACTAAAAGAAGTCCACTACTCAAACTGAAAACTCAATATATAGTAGATTCTAAATAAAAAAATATGATCCATCATTGTTAGAAAGGCATAAAGACAACATAATGAAAATTTCTAATATCTCAAGACCCATAACAGAATTTTCTAAAGAAGCGATTTTTTTGAATGCTGAGGTTACTAAAGTAAAGGCCACTCATTATATAGTAATAAAATCATCTGATGAAGCTAGCTATGCTTACAAGCTGTTCAATAAATGCTAAAAATTAAAATTAGTCTACTCTTAAGATGCATTCTAGTCAAAAGAGGAATATGTATTGAATTAATTTAGATCGACTCCATTTGCTTGGGAGTTTCCAAGTCATTCATATAAATTGAAAGTTAAATTCATAAGTATTTAATCTGAATAATTGATTCACACTGAAATTATTGATTTTTAGGAATTAAAAACATTAAGGAGCTAATAGATGATGATAGATGGGTAAGAAACAACAGTTAAAATAAAAATAGAATTTTAAGGATCAACGAGATGCATTATTTTTGATGATCATAATGAAAGTGCTGAAATGGAGGAGGACGTGCAGATAGAAAAAATGATCAATATTAATATTGATTCTATTGGAATATCGTTGATGTTATTAAGAAACTCATAAATTCTTGAAGGAAATTACATTTATCTCAAATTTATTTAATTAGGTATAATTTAAACTCAAGAGAATACTACATTCTAATTAAGAATTAAATTCCTAAATATAGATAATAATTCCTCACCAAATACAACCACACCTATCATTTTATCAGTTTCGAGATGCCTCTAAGCTTTGAATGACCCAAAATATTACTTTCTAGAAACAAGTTTTTAATAGGACCATAGAGTTTAAGCAATTTAGTTATTTCATTTCGTAAGGCTATCAATATAGCCAATAACTGTTTAATTGGATGAAGATTTTATTAATGTAATTTTAGAAAGTTTAAAGTATTATTAAACTCATACTAAATCTGAACTTGAGGATATAAGTGAGCTTAATGGATTGCTTTAATCAGTTAAGGCTTTGGTATTTTAAAAACCTTCACAAAGAGAATATTCACTAAAATTAATGTCCGAATTTAAGGAAGAAAATCCATACCTATTGTGGAATACTATAACGATTAGTTCCTCTAGAAAGCTCATGTATATTAAAGAATTATTATTGCCTCCTATTGAAATAGTTTTCTCCTTTCATAAAAAATTCCACAGCACATCTGATTCTGAAGAAAATTTATTTAATCTATTTTCTACTGCAATAGGAACATCAGTTTAGAATATAAATGAAGCATAGATTAAGCTCATGGGACTGAGAATGAATATGTTATATGATAGTACTGATGTTATTAATTAGTCACTCCAAGATCATTATAAAGGAGAGATTATTAAAAATGTTCTTAAAATATTAGGGTCATTTGAGATTATTGGTAATCCAGTTGGATTATTTAATAATGTCTCAACAGGGATGATAGATTTGATTTAAAAACCAGCACAAGGGTTAGCTTATGGGCCACTGGAAGGAGGTTTAGGTTTGGTACAAGGAACTGGCTCTTTGGTAAGTCACACAATAGCTGGTGCATTTTATTCTTTAAATAAATTTACAGGAAGTATATCAGCAAGTGTCTCATTGTTATCGATGGATGATGAATATTTGGAATAAAGGCGAGTGTTTATGTTAAAGAAACCTAATCATATTATAGATGGGTTAGCATAAGCTAGTTAATCGATATATCGAGGATTTTCAGATGGAATCACAGGTTTGGTTATGCAACCTTATCGAGAATCATAGAAAGATGGAGTAACAGGGTTCATTAAAGGAACCATTAAAGGAATATCTGGATTAGTAGTTAAACCTGTTTCTGGTGTCTTAGATGCATCAGCAAAGGCTGCTGAGACTGTGGCAATAACTGCAACACATTTTGACGATAAACCAAATGATTAAAGAATAAGAAATCCCAGACCATTCTATGAAAGATCAAAATATTTTACTAAATATTAAGAAAAAGATGCCAGAGTTATGAGTTTGTTGAACAGAATACAAAATGGGAAATATTCTAAAATAGATTACAAGGAATGCTATGAATAAGTTGATGATTAGCATTAAATCTAAAGAAGATTAATGCTTGCTGCTAAATAGTTGGATTAATGCTTCTATGATGTCTCTAAAATACTTATTCTGTCATACTAATATATATTGATAATCGATATGCAACTAAATATTGTTCAGGAATTTCAGCCAAATAGAATCAAGGATATTTAATTGAAAGATGATTAATTATTGATCGATAACGTTTCTCTGATGATAAACTTAAGAGACCTCAAATAGGTATATAAAAGCATCAAATATCTTTAAGAATAAGTAAGACATGATAACTGATATTATATAAATAAAAAATTAAAATGTTTAGATTATTCTCAAATTTAGGAAGGTTTAAGTTCACTTAACAAAAAAATTTCTACTAAATTTTAGGATTAGAACATAATGCAACAGAATCGGAAATAAAACTTAAATTTCACGAGTTGGCAAAAATGTACCATCCTGACGGGTCAGATGCATCGAGTAAAAATGAGGTATTTTAGAAAATATATTTAGGAATTATTCAAATAAATATCAGAAGCATATCGTACGCTTATAAATCAAGAGTAGAGGATTCTATATGACAGAAGTCTGAAATAATCGAATGAATACATCAAACCAAAAAATTAACAATAAAGTAATAATGCTGAATATCGATACCCGAAAAATCCTCAATAGCAAACATATGACTTTGATTTGAATAAAGCTTAAAAATATTAAGAAAAATAAATGGGATTTGGTGATGGATTATTTTACTCAATGAAGCAGGCGCCAGAATTATATATATTTTCTATTGCTCTTTTAGTGTTTTTTGCTGCAATATTTAGAGAATTATTGATAGCATAAAAGAATAGCACTGTAATGTCATATCCAGATGATCCTGAATTTTTGATGGAAAAAGAAAAACATTTGGAAAAGAGATTTGGTAAGGGAGGGTTCAAGAAACAAATGCTTAAAGTTACTGAGAGGGAATGTAAAATAATTCCGATTGATGTCTTAATCCAAATGGAAGAAATGGGGAGATATATACTACCAGATCTATGTTATGAGAGAATAGATGAATATAGATCAAAAACAGGCTCATTCATCGAGATTGAAATACCCAACTAGAGTAATCTGGAAGGTGCAGACATATTTAGGAAGGTAAAAAAGGGATTAGGGCAGTCAAGACTTTCATCTAAAAATATAAATTTACTTGAATAAGAATGATAATATTAAATTTTATGTTAAATCATTTGTAATTTATTGCTTTAGCTAGTCCTACTTTGTTGTTGTCTCTATCAAACAATGCTGAATATTTTGTGATGAAAATATCGCCAAGAATCCATAATGGTCCTCTAAAAAAATATGAATTATAATTACTGTTTGGGAGGTAAATCCAATGGGAAGATGGTACCTGCACAGGATTTTATCTAATCTATTGGTGAATGCTAATAAGGAGGTTCGACTCCTTTATCAGTTATTGTAAGAATATAATCTTCGGGTGATAAAACGTATTCATGACTATCAACAACAAATGTTATATCAGGCATAGTTTAGAAATTTCTGCATTATGGCTCTACTCTAATCATGGACAGCAACTTTTTAACATCCTATGATGGACCAGTTAATAAGGTAGTACCAGTGTCGACAACTAGTTTGCATTTTTTGTCAACTGAGCAAATATTGGTGTTGGCTCCTCCAACCCTAATTTCTTCAGCAAAAATGGACCAATAAAATTGTTCTTTAACGTCATGATAGACCCACTCACCTTCAATTAATTTTGAATCAAAGCCTCCAAAAATCAATTCACTACCCGAATTACCAAGTCTTCTGTTCAAATGGAATGTGAAGATGTTTTTATCAAGCTTATGTTGATTCATCATATAGTCAAATAAGGTTGGAACTCCTGTCATATGTGGGTATCCTAATCCTACAATGCCATCAAAATCTCCCTCATGAAATGCATCTCCAATTTGTTCAGTTATTTCAATGAATATCGCCTCCTTTAATCCAATTCCATCTATTTTTAAACTTTCTCTATTTATTAAACCTCTGAGTGTACCAGAACCAAAAGTGATCTCAACCTTCTTTCCGACCTCTTAAAATGTTTAACTTGACTTTCTATCATATCTATTTGACCTTTAACATCCAATGTCTTTGCACAGTTCAGATGCTATACAGGTTAGGGCAGATCCTGTATCAAAAATTACATTAAAAGGTTTCTCATTTGATCCTACATTCAATTCACCAACAAACATAGTGTTAGCCAAATTTGTTAATGGCACTGAGGCTTTGAAGGGTTGTTAAGTAGTAAATAATTTAGTAACTTTATGTTCTAATTAACTTTCCTCCTTAGGTGTAATAGGTTCTAAGGAATGCTCTTTTTTTAATGTTTTAATCATGTCTTTTTCATCTTTGCTTAATGGGAGTACATCTAATAATGGTTCGGTATCATGAGCAATTAATTAATGATGTTTATGATGCTTTAAATTTTTCTTATTTTTATCATGATGTTTCCCTTAGTATTTAAGATGTGAGCTTTTTTCTACTAATTATATTGACACTCTATCCTCTAATTATATAAGTTTCTCATAATGAGATGTTTCTAATAATTCACTATGGGATTACTGCAACAGATTTACCATCTATATCAAATCTTCTTGTGTTGACTTATATTTTAGATTCAGTCTAGCAATCTCTGACTGCACAACTATAAAGAAAGCTAATAATAACATAATAAAAATAAAAACGAATTATTTTTAAATTTTTGATGTATAATTCATATGAAAAACAATGATCTTCTCCTATTGAGCTATTGGTTTGGCTATATTAAAGAAGTGGGATTCTTTGGATCAAATCTGTCTCCAATAAAATTTGAACAAACATGGGCATATTGGATTGGTGCTGGAATCTAAAATTATTTATTTGATTACTTTAATTGCTCCTGAAAAGTTGTAATAGGTATAACACAGTTTGTAGGACAACACTTCCAATTTTTTAAATACTTGAGGATCATCTGTGATGTCATTTACTAAGACATGATAATGTGTAGGTTAAACGGTTCCAGCAGTTGTTCTCTAAGCTATCAAATAAAAATCTTAATTTTCATTGCATATATGTGTATCAATCAATGTACCCTATGGTGGATTGTCCAAGTTTCTAATTTAATAATTTATTATATGTTTTACCTTTCGCCTGCATAAAATTTAGCTCCGACTTTTTTATTAACGCTCACTAACACCAATTTAATTTCTTTATTAAAGTTGAATTCCTTTTTTGCAAGCTCAATAGCCTACCTAAACTAGTTAACTTCAGATTCAATCACAACCTTTGCTTAAGAGTTTGAAACCCCATCTCTATAGATAATTATTCTTTCAGGTAAAGGGAATTTTTTCTCACCAGCAAAGGATTAGATAGCTCTCAATAATATTGGACATAAATTGAATCCAAACTCATTGCCGATATCCATCAATTAGGTCTAAGTGTGATATTTGCTGAAATATTCATCTTCAGTGGAAACAAATGATAACATTGAATTCTTCCCTCTTGAAGTTTAGTGAAAAACATCCATCCCGCATACCATAGTGGGTGCATCTGAAAATGGTAATTCTGATACTGCCCATGGAGTACCACCTAACTTAGCAGTGATTTAGACCAAAATCTTATTGCACAATATCTTAAGTTTGCCTTTTGGAACTCCTATAGTTGAGTTGAGAATAACTTGTGAAGGTATTGGACATTAGTTGACAAGAAATCTTTTCAAATCTGAATAGAGAGGTGAATTCTTTTTAGCTCCTTATAAAATCAAAAGGATAAGCTAAACTTTGTCTGGTCCCTAGAAGTTGTCGGCTACTTATTAGCAAGTTTTAATCCAATCTTCAATTTTTGTTGAGTTTACAGTCAGCTACTTAGGAGGTTTACAAGGGAATTTGCAATATTCTATTGACTCTCTCAAACAACTTTAGAAGTCGCTAACCAATTGGGCGTCATTAACGTGGGATAAGATGCACCAGTTCTCTAAAAGATTAGATTTGAACATTTGAGTTTAAGTATCTCTATCTAAGTTAGAAGTGTCAATAGGTATGTTTTATCCTCCCATCAAAAGTGATCCAGGCTATTATATATAATATGTTTACATTTATTCTACTACTATCTACCTTGAGGCATTATTAATCTAAAGCTATATTCCACATTTTCATAAGGTCATCTGATTTCTAGAAGCCTTGCATAAACTTATTTGCCATTTGAACTCTTTCTTATCCCTTAGGTTTGGTCACTGTTGATATCTATTTCATTGTCTAAAAATTTGCTCTCATTTAATCTGTCATCCCAGTAGCGACACAAACTTCAGGTATTAAATAAAGTAACTTCTCAATTGCACCTTTCTTTGATTTCTCATGAACACATATTAGAGGTTAATCAACGTCTTTTATTTGTAGATTGTATTTTTGTTTGTAGTAGTCAATAAAGGATAAACTTTTGCCATCTTACATAAGAAATTCTGATTTAGGGTTCATCTTAGTATCAACACTTTAAACTTTATAGAATTTGTAGTTGTAGACCGTCATGACAATCATACCTTCGAATTACGAGTAATTTCCCCTCGCTTTTCTCAAATCATCTATGAAAGTTGCTTGTCTTAGTACTTTAAAAGCCGAGTCAATGTTAATGTAATATTTCCCAATATCAGTCATAGACACTAAATTGCACATAACTCCAGATAAAACCTGTAGTCCTTACTAATCGAATTTGGTCAAATTTTTAGGATCAAAATATTTGCGTCCTATTTGTATTAACTTCTATTATCTGAGCATCATTTTAAAGAACCTTCCTATTAAGCCTGTGTACTCTGCATCTCCGGGTTTGACAACTGCTTTTTCATCAACGTATATTGAATATGTATCACCTTCAATTATGACCACTCCTAATAATGTTCTATAAACTCTTGTTGGTGAGTAAATCACATTGTTCTAAGTTAAGAAGACCTTTAGTAGATCCTGTAGACCTGCCTTAGCTATTTTGAATATCTCTCTGTAATTTGAGACTTCTTATTCTTTTAGAAGAGGTGGTTCATATGTGAACAAATATCGATATACTTACTAGGTTAATTTGAGACCAAGTTGATAGAAATTAGTGTGTAATTCCTATCCTTTCTGAATTGTAGGAGGTTTCATGATTAATTATTATTCCAAAACTCCCTCTAAAAAAAATCATATTTTAAAACACAATTTTTTGGATGATAATTACGTCATAAATTAATTATATAAATGAGAAAGCTCCTTCTTGTATTGCTTATTGTCCTTCCTTGCCTTGCCGTTAAGGGTGTTGACCTCAGCTAGTCATTCAATAACTTTAGTTGCATTAAGAGTAATGGATATTCTTTTGCTATCGTCAGAGGATATATGTCCTATGGAGCAGTGGATACTGTTGGTCTATAAAACCTTAAAAATGCCAAGGCTGCAGGATTGATTGGTGATGCATACTTCTTCCCCTGCTATTTAAGTATTTAATTGTAATATCCAATTAGAGAAGACAGCAGCAACCTAAGTTAATGAATTTGTTGGCACTTTTGGTGAACACTTCGATGATGTTCAATAAGAAGGTTTAACTTGGGAAGAACTAAGAGCCTAAGAGTATGGAACAGTATGGCTTGATGTTGAGATTAATCCAAGTACAGGATGTAAATGGTCCACCACAGATTTCTCAGGAAATTGCAATTTTGTTAAATAACTAGTGAGTGAGTTCAAGGCTAGAAGTAAGTTGGTAGGAATATATTCTTCTAAATATTAATGGGAAACAATCATGGGTGCTGCAGGAAATTGTGCCTAATTTACATCTCTCCCATTGTGGTATGCTCACTATGACAACAATCCCAGCTTCTCAGACTATTCCAAATACTCATTTGGAGGTTGGACCACACCATCTATCAAATAATATGTTGGAGATACAACATTATGTTCAGTTGGAGTCGATCTCAATTATTATTGAGAGTAAAAATGATTTATAAAGTTTAAATAATCATTATTTGTTACTTCTTGGGAAATAATAGTCATTTTAGGTACATCTCCTAAAATTTTAGTAGAGATAAAATTAATTAATCATATATTTAATTGCTTAATAATTTCATTTAACATTTTTCACAAATGATGTAATATAGTTATTTATTCTTCTTTGAGTAGTATTTTTCTGTCTCTCTTTTGCTTATATTTGGATTCTAACTTATGATGTAATTAATATAAGCTAAAAAATTATTCTCAAATCTTCAATATTATTGGAAGTAAAATGATTTGTACACTTTCTGAAATTTGAAAATGAACAAAAGGACATTTAGAATACGAATAGATACAATAATAAAATATAATAATAAAAAATATGTTTATTGATAAGCTTAAATTAAAAGAGTAAATTAGAATAGGAAAGGTTGACATTAAACTCTTATAAACTTGCTAACTTTTTGATCATTTTAGAGACTCTGAAGCTTTGAAAATAATTGCACTTAAGCTATACAATAAAACCCTAAATGTGGGTGATATTCTTTTTGATTAGGAATACGAATAAAGATAGATTTACATAATATTATTTGGGTAGGTTGGAGATTTTAAAACTGGAGATTGTTTTGATTATCATCATTTTAGAGACAAAGTTACTGTGTATCATTAAACAGATCTGATTTATATGAATAAAAGCATGTATGATTTCCTATTAGAGGAAAATCATCAAAAAGGAGTTCGTTAGATTAGTTCATTCATATCAGGACATAAGATGTTCAGAAATTTAACAACTGCCTAATTGATGCAATTTTGCCAATCATTAACAATTAAGGTTGTTAACGATAATTGGCCCATTGTGACCACTAAAGAACTTCCAAAATTTGGGTATATAATTGTAAAAGGTGTGCTTAAGGGAATCAAGAATAAGTATCCTATTTGTGAATTTAAGAAAGGTGATGCGGTTTGCGTTTATGATTGTCTATTTAATTAAGAGATGTAATTCACTATTGTTCCTCACTAATAAACTACATTGATAGAGATGGATAAACGACTATTAATGGATTGGGTTGAACACTTGATTGTTGATCGATAGATTATAACAATCAATGAGGATAGCATTAAGAAAGCAAAGGAATGGGAGAAGTTCAAATAAAAAACCCTTAAACAGATTTACAAATGATTAATTCGAAGTTTTTATTATATTAAAATTATTTAAAAATGAATACTATCTAGGAGGAATTGAGAAAGGCCTAGTAAGAGATAATACTGCTGAAAGACTAGATTGAAGCTAAGGCAGAAGTGTTGGGACGCCTTAAGTAGGAGAACACTCATCGGATGGAAAAAGTGAATTGGATAAAAGTTATAATTTTATATATTGGTAGGAGCAAAAAAGTAAACTTCGCAGAGATAGGAAGCATCTGAGGCTAAAAGTACAAAAGTAGAATGGAATAGTATCTGAACGGAAGAGGCCTATTGTTAGCAGGCCTAAACATGCGATAGAAATCACTACTTATTTGATTGTTTAATTTATTCAAAAATTTCTGAGAAACTTTATAGATTCATTGGACAAATAATACCAACAGAAGTAAATTTGAACTTTAATTTTTAAAGAAACCAATTTGACGATAGTTATATAGTGCCATACCCTATTATTAGGATAAAAAATCAAGTGAGAAGTAAAGGAGATAGAACCGTTAGTTTCAGATTGGATGCATTAACAACATTTGCTCATTTAAAAAAAGCCTCATTTGATTATTGGAGGATTGATTAATATTTAGTGGATTCCTCTATTAGCTATCTTGATGCCTATGATATGGTTGAACTTGTTGATGAGTCAGTATCTAGGCCACCTCCTGATGAAACTGTGATAGAATTCTATAAATCGAAAAGTATAGTAAACACTTCTCAAATTACTTTATATATTATGGAAACATAAGGCAATAAGAGATAATTAAACAATTTGTAGGTTGCAGCTATCAAAATTAATGGAGGAAAAAATTATTCAAATTTATAGAATATAAAATGTTAAAAAGGAAGAATTAAAAAAGTGTAAGTGTACAAATAAGTGTTTTAAAAATTTCCCGGATTGCGTTCATACATTAGTTAGATTAGAATAGAAAAAGAGGATTAGGAGAAATAACGAAAGTTTGCTGAGAATAAAGTCAAATAAGTGGATACCGAGGAAAGGATAATAATTGATGATATGAGTTGCTTAGTAATTGGAATAGTGATTATTTTGCTTGGATTGTAGTATTATACATTTTAGTTCTATGTTAATATGCAAAAGTGTCAGCAAGGAATAGCTAGCATTCAAAAATTTATGGATATCACAGATGAGTCCTCTTTTTCAGCAATCTACAATCCTAATGGATTCTATGATTGGCTGGAACATCAATTTGCTTCAACAATATTCAATGGAGAATCAGATGTCACTGATTTTAGGAGTTATAATGAAGTTGTTGGCTCTGTACTTATTCGCTAAAATCGAATATAATTTTATCCATGTTAAAGGGTAGTCAATGAACTTCAATAAAATAGCTGTTTTTATCCGTTTTATCAAGAGATATATTCAAGTAATTTATTTTATAATTTAGATAAGTCGTCATATAGAGGTTTCGATTATCAAACGGGTGAATAATTAGGGATTGGTTTTCCTATGAAGGGCAATTATTCAATATTTGATGATGGAGGATTCACATATGAGCTTCCAAGAGATTTAAGCATAGAACAGGTAAAAGGAATTATAAATGATATGAAACAAAGATTTTATATTGATGAATACACCTAGGCATTGTTTATACATTTCTCTTGTCAATCCCCATCATATAATATATGGGTTTAAGGGAATTTCATACTTGAAAGAAATATGCACAACTAATTAATACCTTATTTTCCTATACTTCATGGATTCAATCCTAATATATTCTACAAAAATAAACCTCTTATTTTATTAGAGTTGGTAAAATTGATTTTATCCATCTGCTTGATATTGTATGTTGGATACTTTTTAAGAGTTTAATATTAAACCAAATCCCTTAAACGAAGCATCAAATATTTGATGAAGGAAGTTGGTTTTTTTAATTTAGGGGCTTCAATATCTACTATGCTTGGAGTTATTTCATCATTTAAATAGTATAATCTTGATTTGGACCTCTAAAAATTATTGAACAATAATTAATACTAGAATTTGTAGACGACTGGGGATTACTATTTGGATATGAAAGGATATAATTCCTTATCAATTATGTTTTTATTAAGTAGACTGGTTTTTATTATCAAATTCGAAGATTTTGTAGGTGTGTTATTCAATACATTTAGTTATGGGTCCTAGCAGTTGATTGCATTTCTCACTATTTAATTCCCTTTATGTATTGGATTCACTTTTGCCTTCCAAGTACTCTATGGTGACAGATTTGAATATTATTAGACTTTTTCTGACTCCTTAGATTCTTAATTAGCTGTTGCACAAGGAGGGTTTTCATAATAAGATTTCTCATCATATTAGCCCTATATATCAAGCGTCGCAATTTGTACTTTCTACTTTTATAATATCTTTTTTATTATATCGTTGTTCTAGGCAGTTTTGTAGGAGAGTTACAGACACATTTTAATGAGAAATGGATACAAGAATAATGTTTAGAGTGATAACAAATTTGCAATTATAATATAAAAGTTGTTCTAATGGACAAAACTATTGAAATCTAAAAACCAAGATAGTTATGAGTATCTCAAGACTTAAGAGTAAAATTACACTGAAGGACCTGAAGTAGAACATCTTTGATGTTATTAATTAAAAACATATTAAAATTTTAATATAAAAAAATGCAAGCCATTATTCTCGAATAAAAATCTTTGTAAGCCGAAATTTAGTAGTTAGAGGCATTAAAGAATGACAAAAAGGAATTGTTAGCTAGAATTAAGTGTGAAAATACATATAGGATAGAAAAGTTAGAATGGCTGAAGGTATTTTTAGATCATTTATTTTTATTTTTCAAGACTTCTAAAAGGAAATTGAAGATAGAATCTAGTCATATCAAATCTGCTAAAATTAATAAGGAGGTTTAAAAGAAATCAACAAAAGATTAAAAGTAAAAGCAAAATTTTGCAGGTCGCCTAGAAAAACTTCTTACCTAGTACAAACTTACAACCTATTTAACAACGTTTTTAGATTATTACAACACAACTCTTGATAAAGGGTTTAGATAAAAATAATAGTCGTCTTTTATAAACCCATTTCCAACCATTAATATGAAACCTAAAATATAATCAATTTAAGGAACAACCGCGTCGTTTAGATTAGATGCGCTGACCAAATTTAGCGATCTCAAACGTGTTGCATTTCATTACTGGGGTCTTCATGTGCTACTGGTTAATGATGAAAGGAATGTTGATGAAGCGTAAGAACTTTTATAAATTACAGATGAAAATGGTTCATTTTTAAAAATGGATGAGTTGATAATTGAATTTTATCAATCTAAGGGGATTATTAATACCTCTTAAATTACACTACTCTTAGCTGATGGGTCGATGAATAAGTCAAATATGAGTAACCTATAATTAGACAGCATTAAAATACAAGGGCAATCTAAAGGAGTAGTCAATAATTTCCAATCAATTAGAGTCAATAAATCTAGAATCAGAAAAGTAAATTTCTACTCCGTTTTTTTCTCAAAATTTCCTGGTATAGGATCATATATCAGTTAATTTCAAATTGAAAAGGAGGAAGATCATAGAAATAAATTAATTTTAGATCAAATAATGACAAAGAAGAAATCAGATGATGAAAATGAGAAACCTTATCAAATAGATGAACTGAATTGTTTAGTATTTACCATTTTATTGATACTTTTAATTTTAAGTGTGATTGGACTTAATGTATATTTGAGTTCTAGAAAAGCTTAAACAAGCATAGAGTTTATGAATAGGATGTTTAATCTTACAGGAGGTGAACCTATTAACGTTTATTCAAAAGAGGATTTTTGGAAATATGTAACATAGGTATTTGGGATTTATTTATTTAATTCGGATAAAGGTGAATCTATGTTTAGAAGTAATAATGAATTGATTGGAACTCTTTAAATTAGATAATTGAGATAGGATATATACTAATGCAATAGAGTTGTGAATGAATATTAGAAGATGAGTTGTTTTGATCCCTTTTATATGAATGGATTAGGAAGTATAATATTATTAAAAAATTAGACTATGACGTTTATAACAATTATACTTACAGATCTGCTGCCTAATTAGGATATGGAGTCGATATGGTGGGTTAATTTTCAACATATAGTGATGGTGGATTCGTGATTGATTTTAATAGAGATATAACTATCGAAAATTTTAAATAAGAAATTAATAAAATTAAATTGAGTAATTTTACTGATGAGAAAACTGCTGCTTTAATGATCCATTTTGCTTCTCTAAATCCGAACTCAGGTGTTTGGATTAGTGGAAACTTTTTGTTTGAGAGGAATCAGGCAGATGAGCCTATATCTCAAACACCTATTTTAAATGTATTTATGCCAAACATATATTACTCTAATTTATATTATGTTTGGTTGGATATTCTTAGACTTACACTTGCGATAGTGATAATTATGTTTTATATTTATAGGTTTTTTCTGATTTGGAAATAAGAAAAGAGAATTACAAAAGCTATTTAATATTCCTTTATAGAGATTGGAGTATTTAATTGGTTGATTGGAGTTAGTACAACATTAAGCGTAGTAGCAGCCATTCTATAAAGCAAATCAGGATATGATTGTTAAAATTTAGTTAATTCTAATGAACCTGTCAACTTATAGCATGCTGCACTCTTATATGATTATTCAAGAGAATTAACATCAATTTCAATACTGATTTTATTGCTGAGACTCTCATACTTTTTAAAATTAAACTCCAGAGTCTAAGTACTGTTTTAAACTTTCTATAAAGGATTTAAAGAATTATTTGCATTTTTATCTATATAAATACCTTTATTTATGGGATTTGTGTTTGTATTTCAAGTTCTGTTTGGAGATTTTTACAGTCATTATACAACATTTGACTAAACAATCGGATCATTAATAAGATTATCTCTAGGAAGATTTTCAATTATTGATTTTTCATCGAATCAACCTATAATTTCAACTATCGCTATTACTACTTTTTATTTCTATTATTTCTTTTTTGTATTAGCATAATTTTAAGCTATACTTATTTAATCTTTTCGAAATGTTATAATGCAATAAGGCTATCCTTAAGATGAAGGATTAAATGCAACACCCAAAGATTTAGTTGATTGGATGTTTTCATGGACAGTGCTATTTAAGAAGAAACCAGACGCATATGAACTTCTAAAGACATCAGACAGAAATACTGAATAATAAATATGATATATATCAATTTTCTTAAAAAGTACATCACTCTAATGGAAGTATTCTATCAACTAGTTTTTGCTGAAATCTATCTGCATATACATCAGGATCTTATGCGGATGTATCTAAATCTACATTGAGAGTTATTAATTTTTTGGCTGCTCTTTCAGCATTTTTGTTCACGTTCCATTCTTGTAAATAATCGATTATGCCCATATGGTAATAAACCTTTTATTTTTAATAATTTATACTCCTTTCTCCTTTGATGATTCAAATACGTTTAATGAATTTGGATTTATTAACTTTTACACATCGATTCCTGATGCACTCCAATCTATCTTCATCAACAATAGCGAATAATCAATTAGTCTCAACTACTTGAATAATAGTGCATCTCGTTTAAGCTAATGATGGATATCTATTATAATATTTTTTTAATTATACTTTTAGTCAATTCAGGGTCTGCAAATATCTTTTCTTCCGTTTTTATAAAATCTGTATCCTTCAAGGTTAATTTAGAGGGATCTCTGGTAGATTTAGCTAAGACTTCCCTATCATATTCAGACCCTTTCATATCAAACGTCCTTCTTATGAATTTTCTATCTATACCAAGAGCAATGTTTTTCATAATTAAAATATGAGTCTTAGAGTCTGAATCTGCTCTTTAAATAGTATAAACACCATATATTTTAGAGATTAAGGATTATTAAAAATTAGCTAAATAATTAGCATACATAATTAGTCTTTTCCTAAGAGAAACAACTTCTGACCACCTCATAGTCTTAATGATAAATCTATTATCGTGAGAAAAAAAGAAAAATTCACCACTTTTACCACCATCGGGACCTTCAAATTCCTCAATCTTTTTGTTATTTTTAATTAAATCAAACGAATCTTCCAAATCTATGTTGTCCATTTATACAAAATGATGAAATATCTTTGGTGCATATAATGTACATTTAGTGTCAAATGCTTACATATCTGGATTATGCTTAACTGTCTATTTTATTACATCATTAGTAAAAGTAACTTATTAAACTTCCTCGGTATCTTCTTTGGAGAAACAAATCTGTTTACACCAAGATAATTTAGAGACATCAGTTTCTGAAAATGACAAACTGGATGTTTATGCTTATTCTCCTTCTTCAGGAACATATTTACAAATGTTTTCATTATTTTTAAATCTTAAGTATTGAATTGCTGCTAATATTGAATAAATTTAAGCTTTCTTCATTTGTATGTGCAATTCTTAGAGGATGTCCATTTCAATACCAGATTTATTATTATTGTTGCCTAATCCTAAATCGAGTTTCAAATCATCGATGCTTTCAGTTTTAGCTTGCCTACCATAAATTCTGTCCACCAATTTTTGAAATTTATTATTTAATAAGGGATCTTAGGAGATAATAATGCATTATCCTAAAGCGATAACTATGTCTGTAATATTTTAAAGGGTGATAGTTATATTAAGATAGGGATTCTGATAAAAATAACAATTAATTTCATTTATTCCACCAAATACGATCTGAAGGGTTCTCATAATAATTGTGAACACCATAAATCGTTAATAATATCTTAGGTATCGTCCCCTTAAACTTCTCATGGGAGAATTCTTCGGAACTACTCTTTTAAATGCGATAATAAACATTATGGACATAAAAACAAAACATAATAATGTAATTAACATACCAGAATCAATAACAATTTCGCTTTCTTTGGTATCAGGCGATAATATGCATAACCTTTATATGAAAATATATGATTACCCATTCAAACCTAATGAGATATTGTTATCATTGCTAGCTACAACTGCTAAACCTACACTTATAAATATCGTCAGCACTATGTTTGTTACTCTCATCATTTTTGATGTTGATTCTAACGAATTGTAAAATAGGACCAAAGGATATGCAGCAAAGGCGAGAGTATATAATGTATTCATAGCAAAAGTAATTGTTGAAACAATACCATTGGTCTAATAATATGGAAAAATTTATATATCTACCTAACAAAATGCTCCATAAGGATTTGGAGAGTAATCCTTAACAATAGCATATACCCCACTTGAAAATAGATGGATCGATTTTAAAAATTCAGACAGGGTTATAATAAATAATATGTCACCTGGCATACCGAATAATCTTGTATCCATTATAAACAGAGCCATTATTGCAGATGAATAAATAAATACTAAAGGAGCTAAAGAATTATTTATATAATACATATGAGAGTGAAAACCCATTTGTCTATTGGATAGAGCTAAAGTATTTGTCGTCTTTCAGCTACGGTATAATTGGCCATCTTTTTACAATTATACACCTCCGAATCATTATATCCCAAATCGGCTGCAAATGTCATGGATATAATGATCAAGATCAACAATTTGCTCATCAATTGTGTAATTTTTTTATTTAGAAATTATTATAAAAAATTAAAATGTCTAATAGTTCGCCTAGTGGTGGATCTGGATCATCCGATGGATCTATTGAATAATTTGGACATGAATAAGTAACTGGTAGCAAGAGACCCAATCGAGGCAAGAAGAAAAAATTAAATAGCGAATAAGAGTTTGATAGCAATCCTGAAGATGATGAGGGATCATATGAAGGTATATATTTATATTTATGTATAGTTAAAAATAAGAAAGTCGGAAGTGTGCCAGGGATATAAAATAGATAAATATAAAAAAAATAAGATTAAAAAATCAAAAGAGCACCTCCTGTCAATACAACAACAGCCTAGACGTTCCTCTACAAACCAGGTGTAGAGTTGCCAAATTTGAAACAATATTTGAACTCAACAATTGAAATCAGAATTGCTTCTGAATATATTGATCGATCAAATCCCGCTTTAGCTTGGAGATAAATTTGGGGGTCTAATGGTGTTTATGCAAGCCATAGTGATATAGTCTGCATTGGCGTTCATTCTGGAATGTTAGGTTTGAATGATATTAAAGCCAAAAGCCAATTATATCAAGGAGTTGCTCTTTATTGTAAAGTGATTAAGGGTATAAAATAATAATTATTTGTTTTAGGAAAGAAATAATTAGGATCTGCTTTAAGAGCACCTTTGTTATCGAGAGCACTAAAAACACAATGTGCGCATTGTTTGAAACCAGAGAGATGCTAATGGTTGCAGAGTTTAGGTTCACCAGATCAACTAATTAGTTGGGCTAGTAGAATGTCTATCCCTCCAAACAGAAGATTGACTAAAAGAACACACTTATAAGTGTATTGCCATGAACAACCTCCTCTTTAAAATCCTGAAAACATTTTACTTAAAAATTTGCCACCTTTCAATCAAGGGTGGATAATTTGGGACATGTGTGATGAACCTGCAACAAAATACAATCTTATCACATTTATGGATAAATAAAGCCAAAATGGATATGAGTCTAATATGGCATACTAATTAAGGAATCATGCCTTGTACGTAGAGAATTAAACTCAAAAGTAATTTTTGTATAAATTTTTAGATTTGAGATACTGATTGACCCTAAATTTGCTAATGAAGAAGTATTTCTTAATATTAATGCTTTTCAAATTTATGAGCTTCTAGAACCAAGTCAGTCGGGATTAGATACTTTATAGCAAAAAGGAGTATTTATTTAAGTTAAATTAAGGTACCACTCCCCTAAACATTTAAGAAGAAAGTTTTAACTGACCTCAAATGGAAGGATTTTGAATGGGGGCATGATAATGTGAAAATAAAGGATTTTCAAATTTTAGGACTTAAATGCTTTAGATTAGTTCCAATTGGAAAGAGCTGAGTTTTTAACTTAAATTAAAATCAATAAATTATTTAATGAAATTTTTAATTATTACATCATTGATTGCAGCATCTTTCGCCAACATCCTCTAAGTCAACTTGTGCTTGGTCAACAAATGCAAACAATAACTTTAAGCTTGCAATGAGAATGTAGCATGTGAATAGTCAGTTTCAGATTGTTCTACAAGATGTAACGATTAAGAATGTTACGAGAATTGCCTCTATGGATCAGGATTATCAGATGATTTGTTGGCTTGTGCTGAATAATCATCCTGCTTTGTTGGTGAGAATAAACCTTGTCCCAGTTATTGCAGCGCATATATTCAAGGAGGTGCTGATGATTGTTCCGCAACACATCCAGAAGATCCATACCCCACTGATACCTGTATTGTAGACTACCTTACAAAAAAAGGATACAACTAATGTGATGATAAAAATTGCGTTTGCAGCAAAGCTACCGTATTTGTCGCTGGATGTCGTTGTTGAATATATATATTAGATCAAAATATTTTAATTGTTTTTTCATTTATAATATAAACTTGTTTTAAAAAAAGGAAGGAGAAATGCAGCAAAGTAAGTAATCACTTCATCAAGTCTTTCCTCCACAACCATATATATTAGATTATACTTATAATTAGGTTCCCACAATCACTGTAAATCCACCTCCAAATAATGATGTTGAATGGTTCTATTAAGAAAATGGATTATGGAAATAGTTTGACTGGAGAAGATGTAATATCCTTGAAAATATGTTACATTATTGTAATAGTGATGAATTCTAGATGATCTATAGAGATGAGCCCTGTATTATAAATTATGAAATTATGATGATGAGGTCTGGTGAATAGACATTCAAATTGAGAAGAGAGACCGCAATTGCTACTAAATAAATTAGAATAGGGTATGGAAAGTGGTCATACTACAATGGAACGACATGGGTTCAATATGATAAGTAGATTGAGAAGTAATTGGAGGATTTGCTTCCCAAATAGGAGCAATTAATAATAATGTATGTTCAAAATAAGTAGTATATGTTTGATCTTGATCAGAATGTTTAAGTAGAACCTGGTGATGGTAAGATAAGGAGAAAAATAATTACTAGATAATGGATGACTAATCAGCAATTATAAGAGTATGGGAGACAAAGGAAGCAGAATGAGACCACTTATATTCGAGAGAGGAAGGCATTAGAGGATTATGTCAGAATGAATAATATAAATAAGTAAAAACGAAAAAATCCAAATAAGGATATCATGAAAATAATACAACCACCCCTAGATCCGAAAAAGTTAGAAGAATGGACATAATTAATTGAATAAATGAAATAGGATCATTGATTTTACTCATTTAAAAATAATGGCTAACCAGTATTAGCTAATAATCTTTACCATTATATATTTGTGGACTAATCATATATATATTTATTACTGTAATTCTGTTGGAGTATTATCCGCTGTTCATTTCTGATAATGGAATCAAACATGTCTTAGTGCTAAGATGGCCAACTGCAAAACATGTAAATCCAGCCATTGAAGCATGAATGGCATTTTATGCTAATTGGGTGCACATCTTTGAATCATGAGAATTAGCCTTAACAGATCTAACCATATAGAGTGGGTCAATATATTTGACATCAGATTGTATTCCCTAAGATAAATTGTATTTTAGAATTTCTTGTTTTAAAAATGCGCCAACATCTCCCAATTTCACATTACCTGATGCATCTTTTCCTTTATCCTAAACTGTTGCATCCCTAATTGAATGAACTATTATTAAATAAATTAATCACCTGCTCCTTCTGAAATGACTATCAAACAGGTACCCCTAGCCCTGAGTCTATCATAGACATATTTGAGTAATCCTCTTTCTCCATAAATGTCAAATTAAAATTCTGGCACAATGCATACGTTGACACTTCTAAATGCTTAGGATGCGAACATAGCTAGAAAACCAGTGTTTGTTCCCATCAACCTAATAATTGCAGGTGTATTTTGCTTTGAGTGTGTTTCAGCATATCCTGACTATAATGCTTTTTGAGCTTCCTATTTTATTATTATAATTATATACTTCTACTGCACTTTCAACACCAAATGATGATTCAACAATGGGAATTTCATTTTCAATACTTTTTGGAATAACAGCTATTGTAATTGCTAGCTTTCTTTATTTAACCAAACTGTGCAGTATTTACATACATTTCAATGTACCAACTCCTCCTATGACATAAAGTTGGTTAATGCCTTTCTTGACTAATTCCTCCACTATTCTTTCAGGATCAAAAACAGTTCTTGCTGTTCCAAGGAAACATCCTCCTTAATGATGGATCTGTTTAACCTTTGAATGATCTAATTCAATCCAATCATTATTGTATATTCCGTCAAATCCGTGATGAGCACCCAAAATGTGGCCAACTTTATAATTAAATTTAAGAGTCATAGTCAATTCTCTGATTACTACATTCAATCCTGGACATAAGCCTCCTACAACTACTATACCAGCTCTTATGTCCTCAGGTCTGAAGAACATATGCTTTCTTGGTCCAGCTCTTAACCATCTTTTAGTTTTGCTCAACAAGTCACTAGGCCCAAATTATGCAAACTCTAAATAAAATAAAAAATATATCTTACATAAGATAAAACAATCGTGATTCACGAAAGCAGTTTCTGGAAGGAATCCTTCACCACCAAATACTGATCGATACTTCGAATTACCTAACATAGGGTTCTAAATTAATGGCAACTCAGTAATTCCTAAATCGTAGGCCAGATTTGGCACTTTCTCAATCTCACATGTTATTTCTTCTAAATTTTTCAATTCTTAATACAAGGCACTACCCTTGTCATCTCTCCAAAGCAATTTATTTATTTTGCAATTTGGAAGTGGAGGATAGTTTTCTTAATAAAGTTCTTATTATTATGCTATCTCAGCATTCTAATTTATTTATTATTATTTGCTTCTTGTTTCTCTTAATTTATTAATAGTGATGGCTCCTAGTGCCCCTAAGGTTATTGATCCAAACAAATAGAGTGGGTTGATTTCTAAAGGATATAAAAATAAAAAATACTAAAATGGTTTTCCATTAAACAAAAGAAATCAAATTTAATATTATTAAACTAAATCACTATGAATTTATTTGAATTAGTCAATTAACTATTACACTTCACCAGATTTAGTGAAAGACTATTATTTTAACTATTCGTTTTCAAGTATTAGCTCATCAATAATCATAGACATCTTTTTAATTTATTCTTCATATTAACTCTTTTATTATATCAACTATTATTGGAGTTATTTAATTTCATGTATCTTATCCTCATTCTTTTGAGTCAATTAATCAACTCTCTAAATATATAATTCAATAATCTGTATATATCTCTCTTGCATTTTATTGAATATAAATTTTTTAAATATAAAATTTATATGCAGTACCCAAATATATCATCTCAAGGTTTGAGGGCAGGAGTTACCACTAGTAATGTTAGAAGTGGGCCCACAAGTAAAAAGTATATTAAGTTTAAATCTAAAAAGGTAAGGAAACACTTTAGGGGGTGGTTAAACAAAATTAGGCCCTCCACAAAATCAAAAAGACACAAGTTAGAGTGCTTAAGAGAACTTTATCGTCAAATTGGGAGACTAATATGTTACACCTAAAGATTTAATATCTAAAAGGTTCAAAAAGATGGCAGAGTAGGCTAAAGAAAAAGAGGAGTAAAATTAAAAGGTTTCACAAAAAACTGTTGATAATAAAGCAAGTGCGAGCGTGGTTGAGAGCAACATGAAGTCATACTATCAATCAGCAGTATATTTAGTAACCATATATAGGATAAATCATCCAATTCGGATATAAAAGTTTCATAATCAAATGCTTAAGAGAAAAGCAGTTTTATGGAATCTAAATAAAGTGATGGTACATATTCGGATAGTGATTCCAGAAGAGATCAATCTGAATAATAGGAAAAGAAGGTGAAGGTTAAAAAAGGTTTAAAAGAAGAGGATTTGGAGGAAAACATTCCAATCAATTTAAGTGAAACTCCCACAATGCTATTATTTTTTATGTAATAATTGAATATTTATTTTAAAGGCCCTCATCATTCATCAATTAAGAAATGGGCAAAAAAACAGGCATATTATAGAGATCTTAGAAATATGATTAATTTATATAAGAACAGAAGGGAAGTGACAATTTTACAAATAGACATGCGTAAACATTCAATTACTAACCAAAATAAAAATTATAGCAATGTAATAGAGTGGAAAAGAATGATACAGGTGTATTCGCGGCTGTTTGGGATTTGTATGATGCCTAAGTGACTGATCAACTGAATGAGTTTGAATAATTGTAAGAAGATATAAAGGGAAATATAGACAAAGAATATAAATATCTTTAAAAGAATCCATTCTTTTTATTGCCTACAGATTTAGATGCAATTGTCATACATTCAAAACGTCCTGTTTTAGGAGGTGCTCTATAAAATCAACCTGGTTCTAAAACTAGATCAGGAGTATAAACCAAGAATGCAGATATTCCAAAATTGAGTGGAGGTTTGACAAATTCTCACAATGATGAGGTTTAGAATAGCAGTTCCAGTCATCAAGGAACAAAATTAAATCAAATGCAATCCTAGGTTTAAAACCCATTCCAAAGTGTGACTAAGACTCATGGTAAGACACATTTACTTTAAGAGTAATAAAAATAATTAGAGCAATAGTAGGAGGTGATTGATTAAGAGGAGGAATAATATATGGAATAATTAATTAAGAAAAACTAAACTTCTATAACAGAATAAGATTAAGTTATATTTTAAAGTTAAATAATAAGGAAATCCTTAACTTTTGTGGAAAGAATCCTCAATTAAAATCTCTATCATAAATAATATATTTAATATCGTAATTACCCTGAAGTCAAATTCGAAAAAATGAGTTTAAACACTGACAAGAAGGTTGGTGGTAGAAAAATAAGATAAGAAGAGGATGAAATAATAGAAGTAAAGGAAAAAAGCCCAGTTAGTTAGCTATTCTAATTTAGATGTGCTTAATCATAATAATGTAAAATAAGTGGTGCTGATTTCAATTAATTTAATAGAGATTTAACTGCAGTTACATATGCATCTAAAGAATCAAATAATGGATATTTAATGTTTTGGACTTTGAAGAATCCAACATATCCAGAGAGAATAATACCTTATTCATCTAGAATAAGTTGTTGTAAATTCTCTGAAAGCCAACCTAATTTGATTGCAGCTGGTACATATGATGGTATTGTGGCAGTTTGGGACATAAGGCGAAAATCTGATAAGCCAATAACTGAAAATAAGGAAATGGCAGGAAAGCATAATGACGCTGTATGGGAAGTTCAATGGATTGGAAGAGGTGGTAAAAGTGGAGATAAGGGTGAATCATTAGTCAGTATATCAAGTGATAGCAGAATTGTGGAGTGGTCTATGAAAAAGGGTTTGGAATACACTAATCTCATGAGTTTGAAAAGAGTTTCTTAACAATAATAAAAAGATAATGTATAAGAAGGAGTTAATTTTAGATGGGCAGCAGGGTTTTCATTTGATTTTTTGAAAGGGTAATTATTCAAATAATTGTTTTAGGGAATCTTCGATGTATTTGGCTGCTACTGAGGAAGGAACCATTCATAGATGTTCAAAATCATATGCAGAACAATATTTGGATTCATATTTTGGTCATTCTGGCCCAGTTTACAAGGTGAGATGCAATCCATTTATGAGTGATATATTCCTAACTTGTAGTGCTGATTGGACTTGTAAGTTATGGAATTGGAGGGAAGAATTGCCAAAAGCTAATTTCTAAGTAAGATATTAATAATTATAAAATAGTCATAAAGCTTATATGATGAAGTTCTAGATTTTGAATGGTCTCCTCATAATTCAACTCTATTTGCATCTGTATGTAAGGATGGTAGATTAGAATTATGGGATTTATGTAAGAATAATATGTTGGATCCATTTACATAAATACTTCCAGAGAATGGAGAATATTGGCCAGCAAAAACTATGGTAAGATTTGCGTAGAACAGTCCAATCCTTTTGACAGGAGATGCTTAAGGAGATATCAATGTATATAGGCTATATGGTATTACATCTAAATTAATGTCAAGGTTATGAAGATAATGATCCAAAGACTGAAGGGGATAGGTTGACAAAATTATTATATCCTACAGGGTATTACAAAGGCTAGAAAGAACTTAAAGAATGATATATATATGAATATTAATTTATAGTGTGCTTAACATAAAATATCGGTAACTAAGGCATGTCTTGATTTAACATGCAATTTGAATCCATTTTATTGTGATAGCTGTAGTCAACACTCTGGTCATTAAAGTGGAGCATATGATCAATTTTTGAAATAGTTTAGTGAGAGGATTGAAAAATTATTACCTGAAATGAAAAGATATAGATAATCCCTTATATCAGAAGAAAAATACTTGAGATATTTCTAAGAAGAAGACTTACATATTGATTCCTTTACAAGATCTATTCAAAACTAAAAATTGTTAATTGAATAACATTTCAAATAAGCAATCGATATGTAATATAATTTATCACATAAATAGGTGGACTAAATCGTTATTGGCTTAAAAGGAAGGTTATATACAGTAATTAGATGATTTCCAAGAAAGATATGTGAAAAACTTCAAATAAATAAAAGAAATTATAGAACCCATCAGCTTTCTTGTCAATAAATGTAGATACTTTAGCAATGAAAACAACCTCCGAGTAATTATTCAAATTAAATCTAGTTAAAATTACATTCCTAATCAGGATTAGGAAGTTAGTTGAAAATGTGTCTCCAATCTATGAAAACAAGACCAGATTAATTACAGAATATTCTTAAACTATAATAAGACGTATTTGGGAAACTATGGTACAATAGTGATGGATTCGATTTGGTGTTTAGCCAATAACTCTAAAGAATGTCAGATTACTTTAAATAAAACATTCAAATTCCTGAACTCATTTTATTCCAAGTTGATTCACCTTTATTGTCACCGAAAAAGGGTGGATACGATTCATCCCTTTAGGATGAAACAACCATTGAGGTTTTTGAGAAGACATAACCTTTACCATCTATTTAAAATGTTTAAATAATCGATCCAAGAATTCTTATTGAGACCCAAAGTCCAGGCTTAGTTTAAAATGTATTACAAAAGGTAACTATTATATTACATAATAGCAATTAAAATTTAAAATCAAAAAGAAAATATCTCTTGATTTCCCAGTCAACACTCTGGCACTGGTAGGTAATTATTACGTTGCACTTGGTCTCAAAGAGGGAAATATGAAATTGTTGGATCTTCAAACAAGTAAGGTTAGCTTTTATCCTAATACATACATGTGTCATCAAAAGGAAATAACTAATCTCATAATTTTAAAATAAAACCGAGGAACTAAGTTGGCATCGTGTAGTAGTGAGCCATATGTTATTGTATGGACACTGGGTGAGAATAATGTTCCCTATCCTGAAAGAAAGCTCGGTGCTTTTTCACAAAATATAATACGCATCATGGATTTAGCTGATGGATCCCACATTGTTTGTCAATCTACTAACTAATTAATAGTAGTCAACTATCATGATAATCGACCAGCACATAAATTTGATACTAAGGGGCAAATAATAGATTTCTTATATGTCAGTAAATTTGAGAAATTTGCAGCTATTTATTAAAATAATCTTGTTCAAATATATGGAATGAGAATGAATCAAGTACAAGTAATAAAATTTAATCATAAATTTTAAAGAACGTTTATTTGCTTATGAATGTAACTTTAGAACATACAATATAAGCACTTCATATAGGGAATATATGTTCAAGCATAGCTACAGATTTCAATTAAGACATCGTTATTTGTTATGGATGCAGTGATGGATCGGTTAAATTATTTAATGTTTTAAAGAATGTGATCATTGCAGACTTACAAGTATATATAGATTATAACTTTTATCATTTTTTTAGCTTTTTAGAACACGAATTATAGAATTAATCATATTAAAATAAAAGAAAAGCTTCACTTTGGTGGCTTTAGCAGAAGGTGATAAGAACATCAGGGGAATCTAAGTCACGGAGACTAAATTCCAAGTTATAGATAGATATGGCGATATGATAGAAATGTGCTGCAATCAAAACGGCAAGCATGTGGCATAAGTACGAGGGGAGGGTCGTTGCGGTTTATTGATCCTTTGCGACAATTAAAAGGATATTGGAATATATGAGCTTTGTTGAATTAATTTTTTTTATTATAATGGATCCTCATTATCTAGGAGAGCGTGGCATAATTCTTGAGGAAAAGATTGGGGAAGGATCTTTTGGATAGGTTTATCGAGGAACTTATCGAGGAGAGAATGTAGCCATAAAGGTATTCTGTATTTTGTATGAAAAACAAAGATTTTGAATCAGTAGCATTTCTAAGAGACAAATATAATGGAGAATTTGAGCCATCCAAATATCATTAAACTTAGAAAGGTATTTTATTATAAAATATTACCAAGTATTTGAAATTCGGAACTTACCATTACGTTATAATGGAACTCGCAGAAGGGCATTTGTAGTAAGTTATTGGCAAAATGGATGAAATTTAATGTAGTTAAATTATGAAATCCATTCTACTAGGATTGCAATATCTTCATGAAGAGGGAATAGTGCATAGAGATATCAAACCAGGTAATGATTTATTTTATTCCTAAAAAAATAATAGATAATATATTGATCAAGGATATGAACGATTTGACGAGCGTAAAGATAGCTGACTTTGGTCTAAGCTTTCAGTCAGAAAATGGCTATCATCTTTCCAAAAAATGTGGAACCATGATTTATATGGCACCAGAATAAATTCAAAACTAGCCTTATGGAAAATAAGTAGACATATGGTCATGTGGAGTGGTACTGTACATGCTGCTATCAGGTGGTAAACACCCCTTCTATCCTAAAATAAAATCGTGGGACGAATATATAAATGCTCTACCAGATTTGCCAATTAAACCCCTAAAATCTTGTTCAATGTAAATTTTTTTAATAATTTTTTACTATTACTAGACTTGCTCAGGACCTCATCAAAAGATTACTGTGCGTGGATAAAAATGAACGTTATACCGTATCGCAAGCATTAAGCCACCCTTGGATTACCAGAAGATTCTAAGATTAAATTCCTCTCAGTATTAAGGATTTTATAGAATATACTAAGCACAAAGAAAATATTATTTAAGTATTTATGTTGAATATCTTAGCGATTCAAAATGATAATGATGTTTGCGGCGATCTCCAAAAGTTCAAAGAAAATGAGCACTGAAGATTCGATAGATATTTCGTTTGAAAATAAAGATGCAGAACCTAATGATGATATTCCACCTCTCAAATTGGAAAAGCTCTAAGTTCAGACCACACCATTCATCAAGAGCCCCAAAAGAATACCTCCGATGAGGGCAAAATCATATAAGAATATGGATTAATTTAGATCATCCTAACTCAATCTTTTATTAAATTAGATTAATCCAACTTAATTTTAAACACCTAAATCTAAAATAGTATTACAAAATTTAAAGCCCATCCACACTCTAGAATAATTGCCTGTTCTTGAAAGTAGGGAATATGAACTCAACACTTAATCTGTTAATAGAGAATCGATCTACAAAGATACTGAAGAATCAATAAATGTGTCTCCAAAACAAAAGAATAGAATAGTGTTACCTGCATTGAATACAGACTCAACATAACCGTCTATGAGTCCAGTTAAAGTTACACAAGCAAGGCCTGTACTCCGTAAATCCTAATCATCTTTATTCGTTGGATTACAAAGAGCCCAAGAAGAGCCTAGTGATAGATAATAAACTCTCTAATAAGAAAGATAGCGACAAATGAGTATCGAAAAAAGGGATATGGGTAGTACTAGTCATAGAAGATTGATTAAAAATACAATTTCTCTCAAATCTCCAAAGAGCATAATTGTATAATCAATCATTTAAAATTAGAAAACTAATCTTCTATTGACTAGAACTAAGTTTAAGTGAAAACAACAATGAATGATATTTATTGATTATATAAAATAGAATAAAATAATATGATATATTTTTTATTATTGAAAAACTCAATTTAATTTCATAGCCTTTCTTAAATCCTTCATAAATAATTCCGGATTGTATTATTAAATCTTTGATTTTGCTTACTAAAGAGTATTAACTAAAACATCCTTTCTGTTTTTAAAAATGTCATCCTTTGAAAATATACTAACCACAACACCTTCATCTTTTGCTCTACCAGTTCGTCCACTTCTTTAGAAATAGCTAATAATTTGAGAAACATTTGTACCTTTCAGGTTTGAATTATTATGCTGCATCTATTGGAAGAGAATAATGTATTATAGCTCTAACTTTTCTGAAATCAAGTCCTCTTTACAATACATCAGTGCAGAACAATATTCTTTTCTTTCCTGATAAAAATTCCTATCTCACTTCTTCTCTTTTCACCTAGTCGGTGTCTCCGGTACAATCAATGATATAATCTTATTTAACAATAAACTCCATTTATTGATCAGCTAAGAGAGCATTCTTGATTTTCCCAGTCTCAACTTTTGAATTGAAGAATATCATAACCTATGCTTCCTACATATCTTCAAATATCTGTTTCAATATTTCTACTAAGGTTTTTTCTTATGGATCATTCGATTCAATATAATAGTGAGTTATTTCGTAAGGAGCAATTTGATCGGTAAATGCTGCAGGGAGCATCTTTAAATCAAATTTAACTTCTTTAAATCCCAAAGAGTCATCAACAAATCTCTTATCTATTTTCTTATCCTCCTTGAAATTATTATCAACACATTCTTATATTAATTCTTGAATTTCCTTCTCTTTTAATGTTGCACTAACAAATATGATTTAAAAATTGGAATTTTAAGTCTTTATTAATTATATAATTTACCTATCCTAGTATAAAGGAAATGATTCTTAGAGTATCACCTCGAGCCTAATTATTTTCATCTTTTGATAATAATTAATCTGCTTCATCAATGATTAAATATCTCAAGTTGGATGCATTAAATATTCTTTATTGAATGGCAACTTTAAGTTTACTTGGGTGACATAATAAAGTGTTCGCTTTAGCTTCCTCAATTTTATTCTCTTCGATTTAATAACCCTATATTAATATTTGCAATAATACTTTATCCTTTCCAAATGCGAAAAATGTTTGAAATGTCAAACCATTTTCTCCTCTTAATCTGTCAGGTAAATATTTCATGAAATTTTCTTCATGCTATTTTAGATATATGGTCTATCCTAAAACAATAGCATATGGAAATAGGACTCTTGCATCTTTAATCGATCCATCTTTTTATTTTAGTTATCTCATTTAAAAGTATTATAATTCTTTTTTAAAATTTGCATAGAGTAAGGCTTAGAAACAAAGAGTCTTTCCACTTCCTGTCAAACTCCTCAATCCTATTATAGGAGCCGAATTAGGTTATAAGCAATAATTGATGAATTCAAATTAATGAGGGTAGGCAGTGGGTCCAATTTTTTCAAATTATTACCATACATCATCTGGCAATATACCTTAAAAATCTTTCCATGGTCTATCCTCATCATTTTAAATCATATTTAATATAAATTAATAAAGTTCACTAAAATCTAACTTGCTTGTCAGGCCTGGTCTTTCTTTCGAATATTCGCCTTGTTTCATAAAATTAGTATGAAAAATCTAATTTTCTCTTTAAATTAAATGAATCATACAAGTAAATCATCATATCTTTTATCAGTTGAAGTTGATTTTTTTGATTTCGTGACCTTTGGTTTTTATGAGACTTTAAAACTGGTGGATTCCATACTAAGCTTTATTTCAGGGGGTTTCAATCTTATTCTGTTAGGTTTCTTAATTGGGGTTAAATGGAAGGACTTTGACGTTTGAGGTGGTGCCACTATTGATTATTCTCTAATAGCGTCAGTTGATTGTTATTCGTATATTTTATATTTAGGTCTCTTATTTAAGTCCATTTAGTAGTAGCTTCTTTCGAAAATTGATAGCTTCTCTAGAGTTTATGATATCTCTAAGAGAGGGTGAGGAACCTTTCTCAAATTCATATTATATTATTTTTTTATTATATTATTCATTTTAATTGATTCTCCAATTATTGGTTTGCAGTTTTCAATAATTAGTTTCCTTTTAGATCTCCTTCATTCTAAACAAAGTTGTCCTTTCCAGTGTTTTGTTATAAAAAATCTTTCTCACTTTGTTGAAGCTTTAAAATATTAAATAAATATTACAGGTATTCCTAGATCGCTAAGTTAATTTATAAGTTAAAGGGTGTCCTTGATTTATTGTTGCTTAGTTATCTTACCCAATTGTTAGGATTAATCTAATTATTTGATTCTTTCTCTAATATTTGTTGTCTAAGAATTTTGCATCAAATTCCTAATTTCATCAGCATTAAAGGATTATTTGACTGCCTCCTTAATCAAATCTTGTTATTACTAGATTGCAGTTTTTAGTTATAAATCTCCAGATTGCAAATTTAGAAGCATTTTCTAAAAATCTTGCAATTGTAATGCAGTGTCATTTTTCATGGATCTATAAATTGAATTAATTTTTACTAGTATTCCTCTGGCTCTAGCTCATTCTTATATTCCTCTAAATCTTTAAGTTGTTCAAGAAGTCTTTTAGATTGCTAATTTATGTTGTCCAATAATTTATTTTACATAATAATAATATTTATTTAGGGAATGTAACAAATAAAAAAATATTATTTTTATAGACATTATATCGAGTTTAATATATTAATCAATTTTATTTTATGTTGAGAGGGAATAATTTAATTAATATTACAATTCTAAAAATTGTATTTTCAATATATGAAATTTAATAGAGCTATCATCATAATTCCATAATTAATTTTCTGATTATCTGTGTTGGGTGAATAAGTGACTTGAGAAGCCTGATTTCTTTCCCTCCAAAAACACATTTCTAAATAATCATTCCATTCACAATCGTAAGCCTAGAGACAAAAGGTTTGACTAAGCTTTTCACATATTGGAGCACATCTGTTTACTTTGTATTAGCAGCATTGGTTATCTTTACAATACCCACTGGTTTCACATCGAGTGTGATTACATTCCTCACATAATTGTAGTGGTACATTCCATACACAATTGAATTTTTAACAATAGTTTTGCCCTTAATGATATTTGCATTTGGTTTTGCAAACATATTCATTTTTTGTAACTTCAAACAAAACGCAATCAGCCCTATTACACATAGTAATATCATATATTTTCTCACAAGGAATCGACTAACAGGCCAAGATATCATCATTCCAATTACAGTGGCTATGTTCGAGACAATCACATGCTTCAATAAACTATTCACACACAGTGCATATCAATTATTTAGAGACAACACAAACGTATTGGTTATTTAAATGAACTCCATTGCAGGCGTTTGTGTCTATTCCCAATTTACTGCAGGGATTAGTTATACATGAATTAAAATCATAATCCCATCCGCATGGAATATATTTATTGCCATCCAATTATTATGATATTGACTGACATATTAAATCTCTCTATTCATTCCCATCATAATAATTTACATCGTTACATTATTTAAATTGTCTGCATTAATTGTTTAACATCGGATAGCAGTTCTTTTTGCTGAGACATAACTCTGAGTCAGATATGTCTTAACATTAAATATCCTTGCATCCTGTATTCCCCCAAGAACAAAAATTACTGAATGGAGAAGTCTAACATTCTTTTTGCTGTAAATCGCCACATATCAATGTTTTACAATTAGAATATCCATTTGCGAAACAAGGCCTACCATTTATTATAATCTCATAGCAGCCTTTATATTTTAAATTTTCAAATTTAATCAGTTCACACGATTCTGCTTTAACACAAGTGTTTTCTCGGTAGTAGCAATTTTATTAGTGCAAACATTATCCTTATCCGCTTGTTGAATCAGCATACTTTATACCTCCACATGGTGTGAGTTTGCAGCCATCTTTCCAATAACATAAATTATTATTTAAGCAATCCTCAATTAATGCGTATTGACACCTGTGAGCAACTAATTATTTACATTAGCATTAATCGTTTATAATATCACATCCAAGTAATTTACATCCCACCTAACTCAAACCTAATTGATAGCACTTCTCGCTGTAGCTTATCCTATTACAGTTTTTATCAATTTCATCATAAACGCAATCTTCACTACTGTAGCCACACACTAGGGGGTTGACAAATGGATAGTTTGAACATGAAGAGCTTTTATATGCTGGTTCACATTAAGTCTTAAATTAATAGCCGTCCATCTGAACACACGCCACCATATTCAATCCTGGTAATTCTGGTGATACACATTTTTTATCATTAAAATTGCATGCTTTGAAAGGGCATTTCGAACAGGCTTCATTAAATTCAATTTTCACACATGAGTTATATTATATATTATAATAGCACGAATCTATGTCCACTGATTTACAAACATTTTAGTTTACTTTTTTAGGCACCTCCAAACACGATTCAAAGGGTTCATAATCTACACATTCATTGAGTTCAACATCCCATAAGCAAGGGTTTTTTGTAGTTGCATAACAGCCTGCCTCACTTAATCCTATCGCTGTACATGGAGTTTGTGAGTTAACCTATACACAAGCTCCGTTTTCAAAGAAAACTGGATTTTTAGATAAATAGCATGTGGAGGGGTTTACAATATTGCTACTTTATTGAAGCATTCTTAATTTGTTGGACTAATTAGCTTATTGGCATCTATTATTTTACCACATGCAGGGTTAATCGGTTAAATCAGAAACACATGCCACTTTGTTCAAACCCAGTATATTGCAATCATTGAAATATTAAACTTTATAACAGACAAATCTGAAGGGATCATATGCTGCAGGCTAATCAGTAACTAATTTACATATATTCGAGTTGATTAAGGAATACTACAATAAATTGGCTTATGCAATATTCAAACTCCTACATTATCCCTATTGAAATTAACAAAACTAGCCTTCTTTTTATATTTGTGTGCAGGTTAGAAATGATAACGTATTTGAACAGTTTGAATTTAGAACAAATTAATTAATATCTGTACTATTAAATAAGCATTTGCAATCTTATTCCCAATAACAGGAGAATTACTTTTGTAATAAGCAAGCTTCTTAGTTGACATTTTAATTCCAATTTTATTATGAGAATTTTGCCATTTAACATTACTAATCAATAAATTCACATTAATAGCCTAATTTGACAACCCTTTTACAATATCCGATATTACCTAATTAACTTTTACAATCATCTAGATTTTGTATTGGTAGGTAAGTCTAACATTTTTTTTCCGTTTCCTTCCAAATGCAACTCAGCTTAGTAGAATCAGGTACAAGTAGGCATGGTATTTTTTAATAAATGTTTTCGCATGCATTCACAATAACAGATTTACAATTAAAGTCAATTGGATTGTATTGGCATTGATACCCAATCTTGTAGTTCATATCGATGTTTTAACACACATATTAGTTAACCTTATTACTTATTTAATCACATTGTAAATTGGTAGTAATTTATGAGACACATTACAAATTCGAATAATAACAAGGTTTTAATAATCTCATACACTATTCTTATTCCTTCACTTAGTGGCACTCTGCCTATATTACCATAATAGCACATTATGGAGTCTTTTATAAGTTTGTCTATAAACAAGCTAAAGTGTTTAATCCCAATTAGGTACTTTCAGATTCTAAATTTTCGGCTTTAACACAATTGTTATCCTTATATTTGCATGGTTCATCTGTTGCTTGACTGCATATATCGGGAGAATTTATGTTTTTATTTTCTAAGCACTTATTGGGGTTTATGTTATAATTTTAACATTTTTATTATGATGAGTTAAAAATACATAATTAATCTTTAGTTTTAATATTCTTGCATAGATATAGATTAACTTCTTCTGTACAATTATACAAGAAACCTTTATCAGCCTACTAACATTTTTAATTCTTGTAAATTAATGCACTGTCTATCAAATTTTATTGACAAGCTATACTATTTAAGTATTAGATATTTTCATCATATTAATTTATTTCATTAGTACAAGTCTACTTGGTAGTGTCATACGAACACTTCTCATCGGTAGCTAATGCACATTAGGAACCCTCGATTTTATAAGCTTTCAAACATTTAAGCTAATCTGATTATTTAGGGGTTTAACATCTCATATCCTAAAACTTACATCCCTTTAATTGAAGGCAAGTTGATTATGAAATTTGATCAGTGCAACTATAATTGTCCAGTACAGCGAATGTACAAAAATATTTATTAATCGATTCCCCATTTTTATTAATAGATACAGATTAATGAGTAAATTAGCAGTTTTTCGTTGATGCTAAACAATAATTTATATTAATATCTGATCTTTTACAATCAAAATACTCAGTTTACAATTATTGGAATATTCTGCATCGTTTGTTTACTGAATCAAATTAACAGTATTAGTCATTCGTCTAAACACAAGATTGAATAGATGCGTAAATGCCTTCTTAGGACAAACTCTAACATGTATCCACTGTAGGATCAAAATCAACGCATCTATTGTTCTTAAACACGCAAGCATCATTAAACACACTGGAGCATATTTTGTAATTTAAATTTTCCTAGCAAGTTTGTTAGAACAATAATCCTTCATCGTATAAATAGCATCTCCCTTATTAATCATTATAATTTTAGTAATCTGGTATATCATATTAGCAATACTCGTTTGTATATCCTAGGCAAGTCTCCATATTAATGTATTAAGTGTTACAAGGATACATTTTATCAGTTACTTTAACACATATATAATTCTTAAATATTAAAGCAGTTTGATTGAGATTCGTATTCTGGCAAATAAATGGACTTAAATAATTTTACGTTATTTGAGTCAAAGAATTATTATAATCCAATTTAAATTGCTAGCAAGTATTATTAATGAATATGCAAGCATTTATCAAGGCTGATGAGCAAGAATATTTATTTAAATTTGGAGAGCAATCTATATTATTGTTTCCTAAGGTTTCACAATACTAATAAATGGGTAAATCATCGTTATCTTTATCTAGGAGTGCCGCTCGATATCGGCAAAAACCTTTAGTGTTTTAGACACAGGCTTTTTAATTGAATGCCTATGATTAGCAAGTGTATTCTTGAGTAGGTGTTACACATATTTTATTTTAAGGTTAATACATACATGATACCGATTAAATCTATTGACAAGTCAACTAATTCACTTCAAATGATGATGTCACCTTTTCTTAAAATATATCACAAGTTTAGGTTTTTGAAAATTTAACTTAAGTACACTATTTTAATTATATATCCCAGATACATGCAAGCATGAAGTGCTCTAAACAAGCCTTTCTATTTATATTCTCGCATGGTTGAATAGATAAATCATTAATTTGATTGCAGGACTCATCGTAGGTGCAATATTGTTTTGTATTTAAATAACAAGCAGCTTTATTCAATCCTTATTGGTTGCAATCGAATAGTTAACTTGTATTTGATGGAGATATATATTGGCATAGACTCTTGTCAATATCAAAATAGCATTAATCCGATGTAAACAAATTTTAACAAGTATAATCACTTGTAATGTATTTGTCCTTGCATGATCCAACTTAAGCCTATGATTTGCATAGCCTTGTGTTCGAGTCTAAGGCACAAAGTGCTCCAACATATTAACAGGAATTCGAGTTAACTGATGAACAATTAGTTATTGATTTCAAGTCTTATGCTATATAATATGTCTTGCAGCTTTTATCCCAGACACAATAAAGCTCACCATATCCTCCTGTGTACCCTACACATGCATCATAATTTAATGAGGAACACTCCCACCTTTAAACTGTTAAATTAACGCATTTATATTCTTATGAATTAAAAAATAAAGGTGAACCTACAGCCCCGATACATAGTTCATATGGAACTCTCTAGAAATTTTAGATAATATTTATAGCGTTTGTTGTTCCGTTATGCGGCACACACTGAAATCTTATCAGGGTACAAAACCCTGCATTTGTACAATCTGAATTAGCAGCTGTTAATGTAGTGTTAGCCTAGTTCATACAGGTATCGTAATTATCTAGAATACAAGTGCAATTTAAGGTATAGTCTGCATAATAAGTTTTATTACACATTCGTGTGGTTGAGGAATTTTTTTTTGTTGTGCAAGTATTTGAGCAATATGCTTCACTAGTTAAATTTCCACATTCAGGATAATATAAGTTTTTTGTAGTTTGACATGCATCTGTAGAAGTTATATATGTTTCATTTGCTGTTTTATAGCATTATTCACATAAGGGTATATTGAAATATTGGGTATCAACCAAATTGAAATAGTAATATGCGCAATTTTTTTTCCCCTGAGATGCACATGTTAAAGAATTAGAATCATCAAATGATGTACCACTCTACGAATCATAGGTAAAAATGCTGGAGCAGTTAAAAGTCGTAGTAACTTATTGATTATAACTCTTACACTTTTTATCATAATCACAATATGCTCTATTACAACCTTATAGACTTAATCCAAGATAGTCACATTATGAATATAATTAATAATTAAAGCTTTTGCAACTTTTAGTAGAATCAGAATAAGCACAAGTCCCACTTGTAACAGCTGAGCAGAGGTTTGGATTTACGATTAATCCTGCAAAATTATCAAAAAAGTCACAACTGTATTTGTAATACGTAAAAATTGTATCTTCAACCTATTTTGTTATATGATCTACTAACAATGAATATGGTTAACATAATTAATATTTTTAAACAGCTGAATTACATGATTGTGGGAAAAATGTTACATTCTAGACAAAACATTGTTAACCGAGTTTACTAATCAAATAACAGCCATTTGAATTAACCTGAGTACAATCATAATCATCATAATCACTTATGGTGTAATCTGAACAACCCTCTTTGTTTAGATCAAATTTGCAGGTGCCATCAACTAGTTCCATACAAATATGATAATTATAAATAGAATCACAGACACTTAATTTGTCTTTCCCAGAAGTGCATATCAATTACATCATCTCATTTGTTTCATATGATGACTGCCCATAATTAATTATTTAACAGCCCTGTATTGTCGCATTATACAAACAATATTTTTCCATATCGCATATGTTTGAATTACAAATAGGATAGAGGTTTTCAAATCTATATTAGAAGGGATCTCTGATAGAAATGCAGTTTTACTTGCTATATAAGTACTAAGCATTAGGCTTGAATTCTGAACATCTATATTTTGGTTCATTCCTTATTGGTACAGTTTCACATTTAGAGTTTACTTTATCAAAACGACATGTAGCTGATGATAATAAGCAGACATCCCTGCTTAAATTTGGAACTTCACAATTATCTATCGTACCGCTAAAAACCAAAAATTAGCATTTTTATAGTGTAGTATTGAATTGGCACAGGCTTCCTCTTGTGTAAGATAAGCATAAATGTATATTCATTGGAAATTCAGTGCAAGTAAAATTTTCTATTTGAATTTTGTTATTATCTAATTTTTAATTAAAACAAGTGTAGGTCGTTGAATTGAAACCACATAGTTCTCCTTTTAAATCGATTTAGGTACACGCTATTTCATTTACCATTGTTGAATTCTGTTAAACCAATTCCGAGCAAGTAGAAAAGGGGTTATATGTAATCTTTTTGCATTATTTATTAAATGAGCATGCTTGAGATGAAACTTTTAAACACGCAAATCTATTAAGATTGCTATTACATTCAGTGTCTTTTTAAATTGCTATATCCTTGCACCTTAGTGTTTTTTCATCCCACTAACACGATCCTTAAGTCTTTTCTAAACAACTTTATCGATTTTAACCCAAGATAAAACAACCCATCTGACTTTCAGCTTGTTCCTTACAAATACGATTTTTCAAATCATAAGAACATGAGGAACCGTTTGAAACTTTCGTGCAAGGTATAGAATTGTATAAATAATCTCCGGATAAAGATTTGCAATCAATTGAAGAGTCGATTTCTTATATTGGTTCACATTTCATAGCAAGTTTATTATACCTACAATTATCAATCATCAAACAAGCATTTTTGTTAATTAAACTATTACAATCCAAATCTTCATAACTTTAAACTTATTAGCATTCAAATGTACTATTTTACCATATGCAATATGAATCTTAGGTTAATTCTAGACAAGCCTATTTATTGATATCAGGAGTCCAACAATCAATAGTATAGTTGAATTGAACGCATCTCCCTGGATCATAAAGATACTGAACATACATTTTATCCTAATCAATCATTTTGCAAATCCACTTATTAGCTCTTACTTTTTCATCTAAAAATAATGACTTATCTTTTATCAAACCATATAATATATATGAATAATTATAGCATCGATCATCTGAACTACTTTAATAACACAAATTCAAATTATTCAGGTCTTCTTTTAAATCCGGATTTATTTTACCACACATCTGATAATTAAAATTATCACACTTATAATCTTTAAATTTAATTTATATTCTCTCTAAGCTCTACTAATTAGGGATAAAATATTCTTAACATTAAAAATTTTCAAAGTAGCAGTATTTATTATTTTTATCATTAGTCATTCTCGAGCAAACATGAACATTTATTCCTTAAATATCAGTGCAACAAGATTGATTACATTTTATTTTATCAGTCCAAGGTTAACAGTTAGGACTAACATAATAACAGTAACCTCGATAATTTAGATTAGGATCTTTTTGTTTAATTTGTGAACATACCTGCTCATTGACTTGTTGGTAGTAAGCACAATTTTGATTTTAATCCACTGATATTGTAATACATTATGAGCCCATAGTTATCCATTTACATGGTTGCCCTGTGGTTCTTATAGCCAGACATAGCTCTTTGCTGGGCTTACTTTTAGTGCATTCCAACGAATAGATTATGTCATCAGAATCCTTTTATTTGCACTGATAGTCTGAACTAAAGTAACCTGAAATTAAAAATTATTATTACATTGGGCAATCACTACTTATGAACAAGCACTATTATTCATACCCAAAGTTAAACAATCATCTTTCCTATAATCCATTTATGAAGTGCACCTACAAGTATTGATATCGAATTTGCATGGTTAATCATCTTAAATGTTAAAGGCACAAACCCTAGGATTTACAAATTCTAGCGAACTACAAGTCTTTTTAAACTATTCGTCATTTCTCATTTAGGTACATCGAGAATTGGAAAATCGGCATATTTACTTTGGAGTGTTTATCAGTGAGCAAGCATACTTATTTAGCCCTAAAGAATCATCTCCACATTACAAAGTTGAATATTCATCAATTCTCAAGGTTCTACATCCTTAAATAATTGGATCAAAACGACAAGTTAGTTTACTATATTTAAAGGAGTTATCTTCTACATAACACTTAAATTTCGTGTCTGAGTCTATGTCTTAGACCAAGGAAAAATATTATGAACATGTAACTGAGTTTGACAATTACAAGGATTCACAAGATTTATTACTATTGATTACAGCTCTCTAACACTAGTTATCAATCCATTAACATGCTGTTGATATTTTAGTGATTTGAATACAACCTTAAAGGTTCAAATAGCTTGTTTCACAAACATCTTCTGTTGATGCCTTGATACATTATTATTATTTTTGATCATATTTACATGGAGAGGTTTATACTTATTTACATGTGTTTCCATTAACCATAGTTAATTTATCACAGGATTATTATTGAATATCTTAAATTTGTTGACATTAAGCTAAATCTTACCTCCACTAACAAAATTAAAATTCAGTTTTAATATTTATGCAGGCTGATTTTGTTATTGTGTCAGAGCATAATATTTAATTTAATTCTTGATCTTCTAGTTTCCTACACTTATTTGTGTAAATGCAGTTATTAAGGGACATTTAACAACCTTTCTTATTTAATCCGATTTCCTCACAAGTAATAGTTGATATTTTAGGTGAGGAACATTTTCTATTCTTTTAATCATATAAGCAAGGGGCTGATGCTATTAATTAGCACACTTACTAAGTAACTTTAACTAAATCACAAGATTGATTTGTTATTGTTATCGCTTTGCAAACGCCATCATACTAACAATTTCTATTTTGTATACTCAAACAAGCATTCTCATTCAAGTTATCTAAACATTATGATGGAATAACACTCTAGCACTTATAAAGGCAATTATCATTGCACGATTCATCAATTTTGTCATATTGACCTTTTATCAATAGATTTAATACATAATTAATTAGGAGTTGTTATTTATAAACAAGCTAACTTAGATACTCCTAAATCGTCACATTTTGCTGTGTTTTTATCAAATTTCGATGAGCAAACAAAGTTTTTATCATAAACACCTTATATTCTATTTGAAAATTACATTCTTTAGAAGTTATTTAAGAACAGGCCAATGCTGTAACTTAAACTGGCAGTCCATTTAAATGATATTAATTGCTACACTATTCAGTTTAAATGGGAGATTCTAAAAAATCTTAACATTTATTTTCATTTTGATTCCATGTGCAAAGGTAATTTTCCAATCTCAAACAAGCACCCTTAGATATTGCTCTCTAAGTGCAATTAATCCTAACCAATAAGCTTTCTTTTAAAGTTCTGCATTGATCCTAATAGTAACCTGAGCAAATATGATTATTAATACATAAAAATTATTGTTCTTGTAGCAAGCACAAATTTTTATTCAATGTATTCAAGCATCCAAAATTAGTTGAATTAGAATCATAGCATTTATTGTTTTCCTTCGAATAATAACCTATATTTAGATTTGAGATGTATATTACAAAAATCATTTGGAGTGTTTTCCATGCACAATTTGTAAGTTGATTGCAAGCATTCGGAAAATGCCTAACCAATAATCATTGAGATCAATAACAACATATATAAATTATAATTTAAATAACAATAATTATTTGATGACTATTATAATTCGATAATTTAATAATTTAAAATGATTAAGGATTATAAATAGTGGAGTATTTTTTAAAATAAATTAATAGATGATAATGGCAATTTTGATATGCCTAAATACATTAATTAAAATTTCATTTAAATACATTAAATATCATAATATTTTTCGAAATTTATTTATAGAAATGGTAATCAATATAATGGGATTTTTATCAGATCATTAATTAAATAATATTTATTACCAAGAATTTCAGCTATCGACATCGTATAAATAAAAATATATAAGTAAATATTTGAAAAAATCATGAAATAATTTTGATAAAATCTAAAAATATGCTATACATATATTCAAAAAGTTATCGATTTTGGAATTCATCACTTTTAATTATTTCGAATATTTGTAGAGGATTCATCATTTCTAAAATCTGGTAACTCTAATGTATGTTCAAATATTATTTTTGGTATTTCAAAGTCCTCTAGTCTTTCTACAATTCCAGTTTAGGGATTCAACCTTGGAGCAACTATGAATCTATTATTATTTTGCACAAAGCAAACAAATGATATGTCTCGTTAAGATAGCGATCCACCATAATATTTGGGATCAATCAGCCTCTTATAGGTATCAGCTCCAAGTGAAAAGGCTCCATTTTTTAAAAACATATTTTTATCTTTGAACAAGGGTCTGTTTGAAATTAATATCTTAATATGTTAGCCTCTCATTAAATGTATTCTTTTCATTAATTCCTAACTAGGTATTTAACCCTTATCAGCATTGAAAATGGATAACTCATAGTAAATATCATTGTAATTCATTTATTCTGCTGATTTTTGTGCTAGCTCGATATGTCCTTGATGTGGAGGATTGAATGAACCACTTAAAACAAGTCCTTTCTCTATTATCGGGTTTATGACATAATTTTGCTAATCGATGAGAATGCTATGATATAGTTTACTTTCTCCAAGTACATCAAATAAACATATATCGTTGTCCTCATGTAAACAAATCAACTCCACTCCATCTTATTACGGTAGTACATATTTCTGAGGGATATTCAATTATTGCTGATTGAAAATACTATTGAATGATCCTTGATTTTATTTGCAATGATAAATTAACGCATCATATAGTATTTCGCTTATGATTTAATCTTCTTCTTCTCTTGATCTTCCTTTAACAAGATTAATATAATATGAATATTTTCTTGTTCCGAAGTCAAAACAAAGATAAGCATGATCATTACCTTTTCTGTCTTTTACAGTTGAAATAGCACCTGTCAGTCCAACCCCTACTGTCTTTAAATAGCTTTGAGTTAAAGGAAATATGGTACCTTTCAGATTGATCATTCTAAGATCTTAAAATATGATGGGATTTTAAGTAGGCTCTTCTAGCCATTTCCTCAGCAACTTCCTAGCATACAAATTTCTCTATTGTTCTTTCAAACAACAACTATAAACTTCCCATGGCATAAAAGTTTGTTGCCTCCAAAGCAAATTTAGATGATCCTGGCTGTATGGTAAAGTCCTTGAGTGCTGTAGAACCTACTCCTGTGACATATAAAACCGTCTTATATTCTTAATTTATCATAATAATTCTTATTTAATTATATTCTGAAAATTATTAACATCAATATTAAATTCTAAATTCCTATCACATTCTTATGTTTTTTTGGCTCTAGGCCAAGTTAGAGTTGAGAGATTTATTTTCGGGAGTAGATTTAAAATAACTACTATGCAATCATAAAATAAGGAAAATATCAAAATTATATTAAATTTGAAGGAATATTAGTGTAATAAATTTTTATAATAAATATCTGTGCTTAAATTTATTAATATATCATCTATTTATAATAATTAATGGATGTATTTCATTTTAATTATTGTTATGATATTTTTTCTTATATCCACAACCTACGCTCTGAACTATTCTTTCTAAGCCTAGAGTGAGTTTTTGCATATAGAAATTCTTAATTCACCGAGCTAGCACCTTTATATTGGAGTTATTTAAAATGGCTAGCGCATTGTCTCAACCTAACAAAACTATGATGATTATTTAGAACTTTACTTTCCTTTATCATAAGGAGGTGAATATGATATAGAAATTGATGCTCAACCAGCTACTAACGTTTCTATAATACAATCGGATAGTAACAATAAAACTTGCCTATTTGGTTACTCATTAGGTTAAACTTGTGTCTGTAATCAATCTTACACTGGGTATGATATTAAAATAATTTGAAGAGATCGTTGCCAATATTTAATTCATAATTTGTAATAAAATATTCAATAGTCAGTCATACTAACACCGTATAGTAAGAGCATTTTGCAAATCCAAACCGATCCACTGTAAATCTAATGGTTATTATTTATTTTAGGGTCGATCAAACCATTTAATTGGAATTTTCAGCTCCACAATTAGGCCAAATATATTTATTCAACAGTAGCTAAAAGCTTGGAATAATGACAAAAGAAGGCATACTTAATTATAATGAGTCGATTCAAGCTAAAGGAGTCTCATAGATTATAATCGAGCTCCTAAATGATCAATCAATTAGCATATTAGAAGATGTTAAATATTCTGTTCAAAATAAGCAGCAATTAGCTGAATATGTATCAATATTTATTACTTAGATTGTCATAATCGGAGCATCAGTAGGCTCATTAATAATTTTGGTTTTCGTCTGCCTTGGAATTAAATACTTGTGTTTCAAAAAGAAATCAGAAGAAAATCTAACCGAGGACAAATTAAAAATGTATGCTAAAGTAGAGGTATTTGATCCTGAAATTCCCTGTCCTATTTGTTATAACCCGTTAAAGCAACAGGATTGTCGATAAACTCTTTGCAAACACATTGTGCATGAGAGTTGCTTGACCTAATGGTTAGAGAAACGAGATGATTGTCCTCATTGTTCATCTAATTTACGTCTTAACACAAGATCCCCCTAAAATAGTGCAGTTATGAACGAAAAGTTATTCAGTGCTAAATGAAAAATAATAATTTGTATATATGTAAAATATTAATTTCCTCAATTTTTTTATAAGAATTCCGTGATTGCTTTTTATAATGTTTATGTTTTCAGATAATAAAGTTATAAGACTTCAGGGTCATCTGAAAATAAACTAATTGCCTTATGTTCATCATAGTCCTCAAATTTTTCAACTTAGTAGGCTTGGTCTAATACCAAGGTATTTAATATTTGTTTTTTCTCTTCATAAGTGTATTGAAATAAAATTTCTCTCACATTTGATTAGGCTATGATTTAGTGGCAGTTTTTGATAATGTAGTTTAGGTAATCCATTACTTCTTCCTTTGAAAATAATATTTTCTAACATTATTGTTCAAGTATGTGATTATTAATCTAAAATTTTATGATTTTGTGATTACTTTTTTTGATATTGCATGATGATTCCATTAAAAATGTTAGGGTAAATTATAATATGATATAAGTATTTCTGCAAAAGTATTAATAATATTGTTGAAATGATTTTAAGCTTAAATGATGATAGCAGGTTTAAAATGTTTCCTTCTCTCTATGTCATATGCTGTTTTGAGCTCCATTATTTTAGGTACGCTCAATTCGATTAATATTCTTTCAAAAATTTTGTAATCTTAAATTATTTGATCTTTAGTAACATTCTATCTAACTAAATATTGTTGAATTTCATTCAACTCTGGTTGGTCCTCTTCCTGTTTTTTGGGTTTAGAGAAGAATTCTTTGGTTGATTTTACAGCATTTTCTGTAATATTGGCAATTTTAGTGAATATTTTTTTCATTTTTATTAATTATAATTTTATTTACCATGTATTTACATATACGTTGAATATTGTCCCCTAACTGGGGATTTCTCAGGTTTCTTAGTAAAGAAGTCGATCTTCTCGTATTGGGAATTATAGAAATGCCATACTCTTTCAGCTTTCTTGATATTTTAAAATTGTACTTTTTGAGGAAATGAGTTTGTATATTTCTCTTTAACTTATCGAGGTGAATTAATTAAAGGCTATTCTTAACATACAGGGGATGCAGCGTTTTATCTTTTAATATTAGAGGTGTGTATAGGAAAATATTATCTGTTGGGAGAACCATGAAGTGATTTCATTTTGGGTTATTGATCACTTTAACTTTATGTTTGACTTTTAGTACTCTTATCATCAAAATCTGAATAATGGGTTGGCTGCGCAAAGATGTTGGATTGGTAAAAGAACTTGATCTATTCTGAAGTAAATTTCTTCTTTGCGCTCTACATACGAGGACTGTTTTTATCATTTTATACTGTATTCCTTTGCTGATATCATGGTTCTACATGTGGTACACTAAAATAAATAATAAAAATAAAAAATATAATATATAGCAATAAAAATTCAGTCAGCGTCAGTAGATAAGTCCTAACTTAAATATTAAAAATAGTAAATACTCTATTTGAACCTACGTTAAGTAATCAATATTTGACTCTGTCGTTGATACAGATACAAACCATCCTAATATAACAAACTTAAAATGGATATAAAAATATACCACTGTCTATATAATTTGGGTTATTTGCCAATTCTCAATATATTGAGCATCTATTTAGGTTGTCGTACCATCAGAAGAGGTTAAGGACCCTAAAGAGTATCCTATTAAAACGTGGCCAGCCATCCAAATGTAATATGCAATACTATAAACTAATTTAGTAAGTGATTATTATACATGTAGCAGATAGTATTCCTTGTATGTAGAATTTTTGATGATTAGGGTGTCTTGTTACTTCAAATTATGCTTTCAATTAAAGAGCGACAAAAATGGCTCCAAAACTACTAATAATCAAAAATAAATGAAATATCTAATCCAATCTGATAACTAAGGAATTCAAAAGTATTTCAAAATTCGTTAGTGGAACATTAGCATCACTTTGATATAATCTTAGAATAAGTAATAAACCAATATCCATGCCTAGTTATGAATCAATATATACCTGTTACCAATCCTTGAAAGAAGAAAATAAATCTATCAATTAGTTTGACAGTATCATGTACAACTTGATTGAGCAATCCAAAAGCATCTTCAGGTTCTAAAATTCTTTTATTTGCATCCTCCAATAATTATTTTCTCCTTTTCAATTATTATTATTGAACTTCTATGAAACTCCCGTCCTTCAAATCTATATTATTGATTATTTTACTTTCAATAAAATATCTCTCCTTCTAAGGAGCTTTCTCTAAATATTAAATTAAATCTGAATCATATTCCTCTCCTTGAAATTCCTCAGGAACCTTATCCTTCTCCTCAATCTAATTAAGCTTGATCTCTCCATCTGTAATATTTTTTCTATTATTCCTTCTTAATGTTTAATGTAAAATCTTACTTCTTTCCTTTCAAAGAGCTTTTTTCCTTCTCCATGTAAAATTTAAAACAAAAAATTATAATTATTTTCAAAATACTCTTTCTTTTGGGATTTTGCTTCTTTTCCTCTCAATTCTTGCAACATATGGGTCTTTGTTGAATTCCTTTACTTTCAAATTCAAAGCACAAGAATTGATGCTATATCGAATAAATGTTGGAGGTGGACCATCAAAATATACCTTTCCCACGAAGCTGTCGCAACATCTGCATTTTACATCTTTTTATTCCTTAATGAGTTGATAATAATTAAACTTACTTTGACGTTTGAGTCTTCTATTTTGATTGAGTTTTTGACATGATTGAAGAAAGATGCATAACCATTAGGTGATTTAAATTTTGCATCAAAGCTAAATAATGATGATTCACAGTGTGCACAATGGTATGTGCCAACTTCTTGATTCTCAAAATCATTATTGAAATATTACAAACCAATATCTTCCTGTATATGGTCTCTCCATTCCTTTTCCGATAGCCACCCAATATTAGTGAGGACTCATAGAGAACCTATCTATGATAAGCTCCCTTTATGACGTTTATTTCATATATCCACTTTCCACTGCTTCAAGTGCTTTACCAAATAAATATCTCAATCTCATTATATTTAAATATAAAAAAATAAATATAAATAATTCGAAATGCCCCCAAAGCAAGTTAAAGGAGCAATCAGACGACCACAAATAGCATCTCATGGAGGGGTAAATATATTTAATATTTCAAAATAATAGAAAAAAGGCAAGGTTAGAAAAGAGAGTTTCAAAGAGGATAAGTTGGAAGCCGACAATAGAGATGATGATGATGAGTATGGAAATTAGGTAATGTCTAATATTAATAATATTAGGAAAAAAATGAGAGACCTTAATTGACAGAGAAGGAACTTAATGAAGATATGCCATCTAAGATGCTTGTGCCAAATAACCCTCAAGCTCCCAAGAATCTCACTTAGTATGACTATTTGTTAAGAAAGGTATCCATAAATATTATGATTTTAGTTTAAAACAGATGAACTTGTTGAACAGTTAGTTGTCCATTTTTCAATGGATGGGGATATTATACAAAAGGATTCAAATGAAGCCCGTTTCTAATAGGATTTATGGGATATGAAGGAATAGCTCATTAATGATGCTATCAGAAATTAAGAATAGGAAGATCCAAAAGCTCCTAAAGATATTGAAGCTATTAAACAGACTATGAGAAATAAATTTAATTACAATGCAAGAGAAGCCCAAACTGAGAATAGAGTTGTAAGAGAGAAAGCAGCATCTACTGAACCTCCTCCAAGTGACACAATTAAAGGACAGATTACACAATGGGAAATCTTTGATGCGTATATTGCTTAAAGTGCTCATGCAGCTGGCAAGAAGAAAGAAACAACTGAGGGAACATAAATAAATAACTAACAATTCAAGAGGTGTCTCAAAATAATGGAAAGAACAGTTGTTCATAACGATTAGAAAGAAAAATATCATGATTACAAATATTATTGGAATTCTGGTGATTTCGCAGACATTTCAAAGAGTGATGGGTAATTTATATATATTATTTAGACATTTGTTGCCAATATGGAAATTTTAGAATGAAAAATAAAAAAAGAAAAATGTAACTTGTTTAGTCTGGAACCCTAAATATACTGATTTATTCGCTGTTGGATTTGGTAGTTATGAGTTTACTAAACAAAGAATGGGTCTCATTTGCTTGTATTCACTCAAGAACACAACTCATCCAGAGTTTTAATATTCTTGTGAAGCTGGGTATATTATTATATTATTTTAAGTGTCATGTGTTTGGATTTCCATCCATAAAGTGCTGCCATATTAGCTGTAGGATTACATGATGGAACAGTGTTGGTCTATGATATAAGAAACAAACACAAGAAACCAATTTATTAGAGTACTGTAAGAACCATGAAACACACTGACCCTGTATGGTAGGTAAGATGGAATCCAGACATCTCAAAAAATTACAACTTTTACTCAATATCTTCAGATGGTAGAGTTATGAACTGGGTTCTTATGAAAAATAAATTAGAACCAGAAGAGGTGATCAAATTGAGATTAACAGGAAAAAATGATGAGGAATCTACTTTAATAGGTTTAGCTTGTGGTTTGTGCTTTGATTTTAATAAATTTGAGCCTCATATTTTCTTAGTTGGAACAGAAGAAGGAAAAATTCATAAATGCTCAAGAGCTTATTCTGGATAGTATTAGGAAACATACACTGTATATAAATATAAATATAATTTAGGGACATTTATTGGCAGTCTATAAAGTTAGATGGAACAATTTCCATCCCAGGACATTCATATCTGCATCAGCTGATTGGACAGTTAAGATTTGGGATAGCAAATATGGAACTTAAATTATTAATTTTGAGTAAGGAATGTAAGTTGTAGATGCTATGTGGGCACCATACAGTTCAACTGGTAAAATATTCATTTTATCCTTAAAGTATTCGCGTGTGCAACATTGGATAAGGTGTTTATATTTGATTTGAATGTCGATAAGATAGGAAAGTTAGCAGAATAGAAGGCAACAAAATAACCCAAATTGACAAACATAGCATTCAACTAAAAAGACCCAATCATATTAGTGGGTGATACTTTAGGAGGAATCACATTACTTAAACTAAGCCCTAATCTTACGAAATGTATAATTTTTTAATTATCATTATAGGTGGTGCTGTTCCAGCAAGTTTCCCAGATGGTAAGTTACCGAAAGAATTTGAGGGTATGCCTTTGGAAGAATTTGAAAGATAAAAAATGGAAAATATCTTATAGGTTACAAGTAAATGGGAGAGAGAAGATGCATGATATAAAAATAAAAGATAAAGATAAAATTTTAATATTATTATATTTTTTTTCTTTTATTTTTTGTTAATAAATATAAATGGATAAATACCAAGACAAAAAGAATTAAACCATATTTTATAAGATATGGAAGACTGGGAATAGAATCTTATTTAATGGACGGTTATTGACAGGGTATTATTTATTATATAAAGCTCTGAAAATGAAAAGTTTATAGCTACCTTTCTCCTCATAACAGTACCTGCATTACTATATTATATATTTATGGCACCTGTAATTTATAGTTTTATATAAAATAGCTCTTTAATGATAGAAATTAATAGGGCTACATAGTTATATTTGCTATAACTAATGTATTAGTATACATATTTATGACAATTGCAGTAATGACAGATCCAGGTATAATTCCAAAAATCGTAAATATATATGCCTACTAAAAAAGTCAAATGAGTATGAACTCGATGAGGAACTGATATAAATACCATAGAAGTTTGCTAATATAAATATATAGTATTACGATGATTCAAAAACATTATAAATTAAGAGTCATCAATTTAAATTAAAGTTCTGTCGAACATGTATAAATAATATTCCTATTTAGGTATGATTTATAGACCCCCAAGAGCATCTCATTGCCCATCTTGTGATAATTGTGTTGTAAGATTTGATCATCATTGTCCATGGATAGGTGCTTGTATTGGTAGAAGAAATTATCTATATTTCTACCTCTTCATTTTATCCCTGTCATTTGAAATCATATTTATGTTTGGAACTTGCCTGGATTTCATGGTTTAAGAAAGTCTAAGCAAATCAAAATTCATTAGTCAATCCTAAGCCTGGGATGAAACATTAAGTGAAAATCCAGTAAGCATAATCTTAACAATCTACAGTTTCGGAGTATCACAATATATTATTTAGTTTTCCTTCTTTGTGGTAGGTTTATGGCTATTTCATACTTATTTAGTTGTTGCTAATTTAACTACCAATGAATATTTGAAAAAGCATTGGATAATTAATAGTAAAAACCCCTTCTATCGGTACTATTAAAATTCTAATTATAGAAAAAACATATTTAAAAATATAAGCCATGTATTAGCCTGTATAAGAGAGGTTAAATTTTTTGAATTGAAAACTACTGTGTATGATCCTAAAGCCTAACAGGTATAATATTTGAGTATAAAATATTAAGAGCCCAATAAGAACATAACATCAAGAAAATGAATCAGAAAGAGCAATCCAGAAAGATGACATATAGCCAGATCTAGTAATTAATTAAAGAACCAATCCTCAAAGAAATACATAAGATAATATAGTCTAATGATATTTCATTTATTAAATTATTACAATTTTTGTTGTTTTGTTTTGTTAAACATGTTTTAGAAATTAAATTGAAATTATATGATCATTTCATCTTTTCTTTCCGCCCTTTTATTTTTACTCTTGCTGTTGTCGGTAAGCCTCTTCCTAGCCATTTTCACAGTTGTCACATTCACAAGTGGTGGTGCATTTGTTACCCCTTAGAAAACATTCACAATAATTTTTTTAGCAATTTGATTTCTTGCAACTGCACGCTATAAAAGCAAGCTTAAATAAATTCTCTTATGGAATTCTCTTATCTCTATGACATTTAGTTTTAACATGATATATTGCTTTATTCCTTTCCTCTGCATACTCATCATTGTTTTTGCAATTCTAACATTAGCAATCTTCTACACACTTCTAACCAGAATGAAAACATCTACAATACCTTTTAACACAATTGCTATTTGTGCAATTACATGGCAATATTTAAATTTATTTTTTAACTTTCTTTTTAAATACTTCTTAACGCTTAGGTTCCTCTTATTATGGTTTAATTTATGTATTTTAATTCTTGGGCTTCTTTTAAATCTTCTTTTTGTTTATTTTGTTGCTAAATTATTCCCGAGCTTTAACTTTACTACTCTGACGAGTCATAAGCTAGGGCTGTTACGGTGATTGCTCTTTTTCATCCTATATAACATTATCTCCAATATTGAGATTATAATAATAATCCTTTTATTGTACAGATGCCATTCTGCTGATTGTTTCAGGATATCCAAAATTAGATTCGAATGACGACCTACTTATGATTGATCGAAATACATTTTCTTCAACACAGGCTTGTAGGAATCAAATCTTACCAACTCACTTGAAGGTTGGTGTCTGATTTCTGAGGGCTATCTCCAAATATCTGAAGTAGCTCTAAATAAATTTGGATCTTCATAAGAAGGAATTGACGGATTCATATTATGATTCTAATTCAATAATTCAATAAACAATAATATTTAAAGGAAAAACTGTATCATAATCAAATCACATAAAAACCAGATGTTCATACTATGGGCCTCTAAATATAATATGAAGGTTATATCAATACATATTTTTAAATTTGGCTCTCTAAATAATTGCATCACGTTTAAATCATTTAAATGCTGATTTTTTTTTAAAGAAATAGTTGGAAATTTTACAAATTTTAAAATTAATACAAATAATTCAAATTCTAGCTCTACATTTAGGACAGTTAGGGTGTGACTTTAACCAACTAACTAAGCATTCTTTATGAAATACATGATCTGTATGACATTACAACTAAATGTACTCTTCTTAATTTACGAATTCTTGGAGACAAATTACACATAAATTTTCTTCTGTTATTTTACCATTTATTTATTAAGATTTTATAGAATCAATTTTGGCCTATTATTGTGAAATAAAAATACTTATGGAATGCCTCTATTTCTTTATTGTTGGTATAACTAGTGAATGTATACGAAGGGATATGCGATTACAATAAACAGTACAGTAAGTAATTGGGATCCCAGAAATATATATCTGATTATTAGATACATTATTGCTGTACCCCATATCAGATTATTGTCTGATTCTCCAATTTAGCAAGTTCCATTAACATTTTAGTAAATAGCTAATTAGGAAAAAAAGAAAGAAAACAATTGAAACCTATTTATATTTAGTATTTTTTACAATCTAACTATGTATTTATAGACCTTGTAGGTTGGGTTCCTCTAATCTATCTCTTAGCTCATAACTCCAGCCGTGAAACCAGCATCATTTAACGAAATGGGTAAAATTCCAATACTAACATTCTCAATATACTTGTTGATGATAAAGTAGCCGAAAACCTCTTAAACGATTGACTGATCACATAAATTTAAAAAATTACTAAAACGTCCATTGTGACAATTATTATGAACATCTTCTAAACATTAGCGATTTAACATTAAGAGGGGATGGTTGCAAGACATACAATGCTAAGAATTTCCTCAAAAATGGTATATATTAGGGTAACTATTGTCATGATTTAAAGTTTTTTTAAAGATTGTGTTTGAAGTTCAATCTCCAGAGTATTAAGTTGTTAGCCTTCTATATAATTTATAAATGTTACCTTGGTTAGGCTGTTAAGGGGAAGTAGGAACTATCATTCAAATGCAATATTATATTCTAAGAATTATAAAATATAAATATTAAAAGAAAAATACACAAATTCTTGAATTCTTATACTGTAATAAATGATAATTATAATTAAAACCTTAAAAAATTATGATTGTTTTGGGCAATTATTTGAAAACAATTTCAAAATTGAGCTAAAGGAGAATGTGGTATCAAGATTAATAGAAAATATAACAATTATAATTTTACGTCTAGTTAAAAGAAATCCTTTATTTTGAGCATAATGTTATTCTAATAATGTATTTTCTTTTTCAAAATGTTTTTCTAAATAGTCCGTCATCTTCTACATTTCAATAGATAAAAAGAATAAAATGCAGCTATATCTCCTTTGGTCGATTTAATTTTTTGTATATATAATTTACTCTCCAATTAATAAATTTATGATATAAATTTAACTAAATGGTTGTGATCACGGGACTAATTCATATTGCACATACAAGTTCTGTTAACAATTATTTTGCTCTTATTGCACGACAGATCACTAAGACCATGAATTTTATACAAAATCAGCATTGAATGAGTTATTAATATTAGAAATGAATAAAGTAATTTCATCACACAATGTTTAGTTAGAATAGCTATAAAATGATATTAGTGCAATAAAGTCAGATATACAGCTTCGAATATCAAATTTATAAGAATAGATCAATTAGTAGATCACTATTCTATAAGAAAATATTAATACAAATGAATATCATATCAGTGAGGTATTGAGTCAATTTTATTATGGAAACGAAAAGATGAACTATATATATTAGACTGATCATTTAATATTAAATTTAGAGTAAATTAGATAATAATTGTCAAAACTATCAATAGTCAAATTTCATTAATTTTCACAAGAATTAAAGCATATAGATATTTTCGTAAAATCGTCATAGAATATCATAAAAAGTATTATAATTTCATTAATATAAGAGATGCTAAGTAGTCCAATTCAATTGCTTTGGTGATACCCCAACTATCTGCGGAAGATGATACTGTGATAACATTTCAAGTAAAGGTATTCAAAAAATATTAATAAAGAAAATAATCCATAATATCGCAATTGGAATATGTGATCCATAAATTTTATCGTCAAACAATTATGTGATAAATAATTGGAAACAAGGTGGTCATGGTTGCTATTTAATATCGAGCTCTGGGTGTAATAATTATTATATTTGTAGACTTGTATTCCACAAGTAACTAGAACTAAAATTAAGTAAAAACCTATTTCACCTATAATGATGGCTAGTCTATTTAAATAATATTTAAACCTAGCCAAAAGCTCTTGTTCTTTCGTAATTTAACGAATAAGAGGGAGTTCTTAGTATTTGTTAATGAACTCAAAGATTATCATGCCTGTGTTTATTTATCAAAAGAAAATGAAGAAATATAAATTGTTTAATGATGAATATTATTAAGAGTATTATCAATTTCTTTTCTTCTATTGTGATTCTACCTTTATCTTTTCATTTTCATCGATAAGTTCCATATTTCTTATTTACAATTATGCAATAACATCCTTTAACTTTTTATTCTCCGTGAAGACATCCTAGAACTCAAGATATCTATCTAGTTCTTCCTTTAGTTGAACAATAACTGCTTTCATTTCTGTTTTACTATGATAGATAAAATACCTTGATTCTCCTTTTTTGCCATTTTCAATTATTCTTGCAAATCGAATCCAGTTTTAAAGATGACATTAGGGATAGTTTATTCACTTGGTTAGGTTTTCAGTTAAAAATAGTTAGGCATTTTCTTTACGGTTTAAATCGTTTACATAGTTTAAGTGACCTATCTCTATGGGGATGCACTATGACTATTCGATTGGAGGAAGGGAGTAGTGTATGGAGTTTTAGCAAACTATTTCTGTTATTAACTTTATGTTGATTCATTTGCTATCTTATTGGAGTGGGATGAGGATGTTCTAGAGGCAAATAATTTCATTAAAAAATATGTATAAAAATAAAATTTTATTTGATTATTATAAAAATTTTGTTTCATTATTCGCCAAAAGCCATCCCTATCAGATAGCTAGCAGCAGCAGCACAACTTCCTATGATTAGCGTTTCCATTCCTGAATAAAACCAACTTTAATAGGAGAATTGAGCTTTTGAGACACCGAGAATGAACAAAAATCCTCCAGTCATAGCGATAGATACAGCAAATAAATTTTCCTTTAAGTCCGCAGCATAACCAACGATATAAGGAAGAACTAAATTATAAAATTATTTTATTATATTTACTAGGCATTAATCCGAAAAGTGTGAATGCAAAAAATGTAACAATTGCGTCTTTTTCAGGATGATCATTTATACCCATGATTCCAAGTTCCTCAACCATCATAACATCCACCCACACTTTTGAATTTTTGGCCAAAGTCTCAGTAATTATTACAGCGTCATCGTGATCAATTCCTTTAGCCTAAAATATATAAAAATTCTACTTTATATATTTCAACCATTTCTTTTTTCTCACCTTCAGGATTATTTTAAACTTCCCATTCCTCTCTTGATCTTTCATTTCTGTTGAAATCATTTTCTGACTTTGTAGCTATAAAATCACCTAAGGCCATAGCAATGCCATCACCGATTAAACTTGACACTCCTAATGTAACAACGATTCCTGCTGCTAAATTAGCCTTAATATAAATATACAAATACTCCGACTACACCAGTGACAACAGAGAAAGTAGTAATCATACCATCTAATCCACCATAGACTGCGCTTTTAATATATTCACCTCCAGTTTAGTGTTTTTCTGCATGCACCAATGGTTCAGATTCGGCTACGTGGCTCAATCCATGATGAGCTTAATGAGACATGTGAACATCTTTTTTTAAGTATGCTTCATGGGCTTGAATAATCATTTATAATATTTTATTGCTAATAATTTCATAGATTCATCTCTAACATTTCCCTTTTAAGTTTTTCAACAACCTTCTCAACGAGAACAACAAGAGTCTCCTCAGTCTTCTCTCTGTCTGATTTAGTTCTCCTCAACTAATCTTGAATCCTAGCAGATATTTCTCTAAGACTTTCGACTATTTCTTCTTCCTTAAGTTCTCTTTCCTTTCTCTCTCTAATTTTGAATGTTAGACAATGAAAATACCTTTCAAACATTTCTTTTAAATCATTCAATTATTCAACGAATTAGTGATAAATTTTTTCTTCAACGTCTTTTCTTTCTGTGATCTCATTTTAGAGTTCATCAGCTATCTTGGGTAAATCTTCATTCAAGTAAGCATCAATATATTCGTGTGAGGTAGATTAAGCCTTATAAAATGAAATCAATTATTACCAATCCCTCCTTGGCCACATCTTATTATAATTGCTCAACTTACTGTCCTATGGTGTAGACGATCTTTTTCTCCTATTCAACTCTATCTTTAGAATTTTATTCAATCAATCTCTTTGCATGTCTCTCTAAATCAGTGATTAGCTTGAATGTCTCACTTTCCTATCTTTCACGTCTGAAAAATGATAGTATGAATAAATTACTCCTCCTATTCTGATTCAAGGAATTCAGTCAACTGTCTGACTTTTTAAGTAATGTATGCAAATTTTTCTTCTTTAATATCAGAAAGTTATTAGAGATTCGCCTCAAATGCCATGATCATTTAACTGATTGTCTAAAATCGATTGTTTTTCCTATTAGGATCATTTTACAATAATACTCATCTTAAACACTTGTAGAAATATTATTTAGCTTCTCGAAAATTGAGTGAACTCTGTTTTGGATATTCTCAGACATTTATTAATAATTTTTATTTTAATTCTTTTTAAAGATATTTATTTCATATGTTTTATACCATATGAATACTAAAATAGCATTTTTTATATTATTTTAAGTATACGATTGACATATTTTAACTCTAAATTTTATAATTATACATAATGGATCAATCAATGATGGATACCTAACTACCAGCGTGTTTCATGACAACACAAAATTTAAGATCCCCCTTTATATTACCTATCTGAGTTTTATACTCTTTTTATTTCTAATTAATATTTGGATTAAAAATACTTTGTTGTTAAACCATTTTACTGTTCTGGTATCAGGAAAGTAAGTCACCTAAATGTAATCATCTGACTCAAACTTCAAGCCTATTGTTTTCCAATTAACTTCAGCATTATCAGAATGGATGACATCTAATCATAGCAAGTAAATTCTTACAACAATCTTAAAATAAAACATAAGCACCCGAACCAATTGCATTTAACTTGGGTCTAAAATTGTTTTATTTCATAATCTCCTAGTCACATACGCCAAATCCAACATCCCCTTATAAATTCTAATTTAAATTACAAAATTACGTCAATCCTTAAATTAATTTTAGTTGCTTTATCTTTACTGATTGGATTTGCAATTAAACAAAAGGCATAATGATTACAAGTTATACTCTGTGTTACTTTTTCTTTATTATTCGATATAATCAGAGTTTCAAACTTTAAATTTGGGTCGAATAAAGTTTATTTTTTTGGTAAAAAAAATTATTCTATATCTATTTGCATAACCCTTGAAATTTAAAACCCCATTTCGAATATGGTTGCCTCCAATGTCATGCATGGAAAACCTTCATCATGAAGATTATTATTCTCAATTTCATATTCTCCTAATCTTTAGATGATTTATTCCATCTAATCATACAAATTTTTCTGGGCCTTTTAAAGGACGGTTTCCAAATAATTAAATTACATTTTAATCTATTCTTCCAGTTATGCTCTGGCGTCGTTAGTAACAACACTTTAAGTTTGCATTTAAATGTAATTTTATAGTATTAATTGATCAAATTATTATAGAATACTTATATCATTACATTATAAACTTTAAAACAAATCATATTATTGGGTTCAAATGAATTCTTACTATATATTTATTGAATAATTTTAATAAGATCATTCAACGATGGAAACTGAAGTACCTACCTTTCTTAAGGCAACGCAGAAACTAAGTTTTCTATTATGGTTGTTAATGTTAATTTAACGATAAATATCTGTCTATGAATATAAGGATTATTACATTCAATTTCGTGAAGCAAATTGCTTTCTTTACTTCATCAAATGTTACTTTTATTTTGCTATTTACTTCAAATTTGAAACCAAGTTATTTCCAATTTAATACAAAATCTTCAGTATTAATATAAACTGATAATTTCTATTATTTATACATCCGTCTTAAAACAAAACATACGCACCTGACTAAGGAATACAGAGAATAGGACTGAATTTATGAGCCTTCATTAATTCTAGATCGCACATACCTATTGCAATATCTCCATTTAATTGCTTTGCATATTAATCATTATTACATCAATATTAAAAGTAACACTATTTATTTTTTTAGCATTTATTGGACTTTAAACTATTCCAAATACATAATTGTCCAAGTCTTAAGTTTATACAATTTTTCTATTTCTATTTTTAAGTTAAAGATCTTTAAACTTTAAATTTTAGTCGAAGGTACTAAATTATATATTAAAAAAATAATGTTTTATATCTAGCTAGATGTTTTATTTGATTTCATGTTTAATTTTCTCTATGTCTTTGTTGAAATCATCAAAAGGGAAGTATTTATCGGAATCATCTTCATAGTCTGCAAGAGCTAAAACAATCTCGTCGATCTGACTTTTTAGTGTTTATGATGCATCATTCATGCTCTGTTGTAATTCAGTGTATTTGCTTCTTATTATCTCGATTAACTATTGGCCCATCATGATAAATTGGTCTATTATAAAAAAAAAATAAAAAAAAAAATAATTAATAATTAATAACAAATCATTATAATATTTTAACAATGCTTCCTTTTTATTTCATCACTACGCAGAAATGCAATACTGCATCGAACTTGTTGAATGGAGCCACATATTCTTCATCACTCTTTATATATTGATAATTTTATAGATTTTTACATTAAGTTTATTCCAAGTAATGGTCTTTTTATCAGGATCAAATGAAACCTAGATTGTATCTTTGGCTTCAAACTTAAAACCATGAGTCACCCAGTTCTTCGCTGCTTCATCTGTATGTATTGTATCTATTATTTATAAATTTGGATATAATACATTTATCTTAAAATAAAATATAGGCTCCAGATCCAACCACATTCAATTTAGGTCTGAAGTTTTGCTATTTCATTATTTCAATGTTGCACAAACCTACTCCAACATCCCCTTCTTTTTTCTTTATTATAAAATATTATAGATTACTTCAATGTGAAATACTAGATTCTCTTGATTCAACATATTGAGTGGTTTATTCATGACAACGAAAGCGTAATGATCACAAGTACGTGACTATTCTACAGTATCTTTAGTTTCATTTAGTAAAAATGATTCAAATCTCATTTCATCGCTAAAGAAATTTCCTTTTTTATAATTTAAGAATTGATCTATGTTTAGGACCAAACAATCTGATACTTGTTTCTTTATCTTTTCTATCTTAGTTTCCACTTAACTTATTGGGAAATCATCAAATATATAATTGTGTTGTTTATCTTTGTATTCAAAAAATTGATTATGAGAGTTAGCAATTTAAGTTAAATTGATATCTCCATCCTTTTACATGAGTTCAACCATCTCAGTGAAAGTAGGATTTGGATCTAATTTTCTAATCAATTCTTCTAATCTGTCCTCCAAATTTGTCAACATCTTATTTATTGATTACTTAAATTATCTGAATTTGATTCTTATTCTTTATGCGTACTCAACATTCGAATAGTTGCCCTGATTGTTCCACATCATTTAAAATTATTGTAATGAAATTTAATTATAAATTAAATAAAGAAATACAAGAATTAATCATTTAATCACTTCCTTTTAAGTTTGCCAACTAATATAATTTTGATTAATACTTAATAAACTTAACTACTTTTTTTCATATTCGCTAACCTTCTTATTTGGCTGCTATGGCAAGTCTTTGCTCGTCCTATGTATTTTTTGCATAAGATCCTTCAAAAACTAGCTTTGAGGTTATGCAGTATGAAAAGTCTAATATCTTGCCCTAGAATTGTTAGAGTCACTTCTTTATTTATCGGTATCTTTAGTGTCCTTACTTCTGTTAATATTGGAAACAACATTCAAAATTGAGCTCTTATCATAAAAAGACTATTTATCGCCATAAGATAGCTATTTGGGTCGCTTCTTTATAATGTCTTATTTAGGATTAAGGGAATTGCTATTCTTCTTGTTAGATGATTCTCTTTTTTATAAAGATTCCAGATTGATCCTTGGAACTTTAACAACTTTAGGCACATATGGTTATTTCTAAAAAGAATCTATAAAGAACTCCTCCTTCTTTTTCAATCTAGATGAGCTGCTTTTCGATTTGATTGGACTTAGTTCAGCAAATTAGAATTTAGGGGATTCCATCTCATCATCATCTAAAGTAAATTCTTGAGATTTGTTATTTGTGTTTTCTTCAAATTTGAGTTTCTAATTTAATTTGTTGAGAATGTTTTATTCAGTTTGTATGGGAATACTTGATAATATGCTAGTATTTAGTTTTTTAGAGAGTGGGTTATAACTAACATCTAAAATATCCTATTAGGTAAAATCTAAATAATACCTCCAAGTTAACATGCTACAGTTAAGATTAATTAGTTTATGACTTTATAATGTTATAAACTAGCTATTCTTTTTGACTTAATGATATTGAACTTTTATTAATAGTTTAAACAATTTCTTATAATTTCTAATTTTCCTGTTAACATAAAATAAATGTATTATGAACATTCATTGAATTAGAGCAATAGAATGCTTTATTTAAAAAAGTGTTATACCTTCCTCATTCATATTTGGTTATGAAATTTATGATGCAGTATCACAAAAACTAGCTCTAATCGTCGATGTTTTAAGAGCTTTAATAAAATCAATGACATCTTTGAGTATTTTGAACTCATTCTTCTCGTATAGCATCAATTCAATTCTTTCGAGATCTCTATTCATTCTCACTTATATTGATTTTGTAAATACCTTAAATTTTCTATAAGGCATTCTATTTTTATGCAAGTTAGGCTATGAGTTTATCTATCTCACATTATGGTGTCTATATATTCTAAATATTCTTATTAATCATTACTTATGAATTAATTGCGAGATCAACTAATTAGGAAATAAGATCTCTTATTTTTTGTGATTTTACTCCCTCTATATCAAGTTCTTTCTGTATGTTTTCTGCTACTTCTACTATTGTCATGAGAAAAATTTGAATTCAAAAAAAAATATTATATGTTTTAATCATTTACAGTAGTCTTTAATACTAAATGTATCTGTATTTCTGTACTTTCTATTTAGTTCTTTGAAATCAAATTTAACCTATTATGGTTAGTCATATGTCCAAACATTTGACTTATCATAATCTAGGAAGCTGGGTTCATGTAAATTCATCTAGTTTAATTCATTTCTAGTCAACTCTAGCATTTGCTTTAACTAATCAAGATTATCATCAAATGATATTTCATTGTGTCTCACTTCGATTCCACTCTTGCCATTCATAATAGTATTCTGATCAAATAGTGATCTCTCTAATTTTGCCTGATCAAATTTTGAAGGAGGCTCAATTTTAGAGATGCCAACCTTATCCTACTCTATTTAAGGGGTTTGTTATTCTGAGATAACTTCTTGAAACTTAATGTCAGATAAATTGAACTATCCTTCTCTTGTTGGGGCTCTAGATTTAATTGTAATTGCCTTTTCACTCTCTAATTGTAAAGTTTTATCTTCAGGTTTTTATAAGGTATTTTCTAAAAACTGTATGACATTATCTAAATTTTGAAATCCATTGAAATCATAACTTTTATGCTTATTCTTAGGCTCTTTTTTTAATTTGTTATTTGAAGTATTTGATTTAATTTCTTTGTTCTCTTTACTTTCTTTAATATCCTCTTTTGTCTCTTTGATTGAGTTTTCAAATGCCTTAATCACCTATTCGGGTTTCTTTGATTTTTAAGCCTAATATATTTAATTTTCTGTACTTTATTTAGAAATTATCTAGTGTTATCCAAATCAGCCTTGACCTTCTCTAAAAATTCAGAGTCTTAGGTTCTATTTTGTTATATCAGTTATTTAGCTTCCTCTAGGACATCTCTAGTAGTGGCTGGTGAAGTGATTTAAGAATTTTGTAATATCTACCTATCTTTCTCCCATTCAATCATTTGTGTTAGATTTTTTCTATTAACTTTATTAGGGTTGATTCCTTTTGATTATAATGCTGTTTCATAAACCTATTTTCACAATTAATTCTACCTTTTATGTTTGTTCATCAACCACATGATGCTTTAATTTATGTTACAAATTTTGCCATGAATCTTTTGCTTCGATTTTATGTTTAGATGTCAAACTAATTTTCTTCTACATCAACTCTGCTTATGTGAGTTTATATTTATCTTGGTCTGCAAAGTTATTAACCCATTCAGGCTTTTTCTTTTATTTAGACATTCAAATTTAACTGATAAGAAATTTAATGTTATATAATTATATAATATATCAATCAGATTCAATCCTCTGGATCATTTCTATCGTTTATTAATGATAATTTTCGTATTGAAGCACATATTTGTAGCATCTCAGAAATAGCTTCTTTTGAACCTTAAATTGCTTCTTTAATACCATTATGATATCTTTTACGGTGAATCAATATTTCTGATTCACTCTAGAAAGCTTGATCACAACAGTAATAAAAGCTTGCATATATACTTTCTTTATTATTGTTTTCTATATTAAGTCCTTTCCCAAATTTATCATTTAATTCTTCAAGTTATTCTTTCGAAGAAATCTAATTGATATTTTAATTTTTTGTCTACCCTTACCTATAACCATATTATTTTTCATGATCTTCATAAAGCTTTGACATCACATCAAACATTTTCAAATGATAGTTGATAATGGATTCAACCTCCTAGATTTTCTGTTCACACAATAACTTCGCCTCGGAATACATTTATGAAAATAATTATCCTCTTCATTTGCATTGATGATGGAAAAAATCATTGGATTAATTAGAATGCATAATTCAATTATAGAATAATTTTATGATTTTTATGATCTTTATAATTCATGATTTTATAATTTATATTCCAAAGAAAAACATCTAATGATTGTTTAATTTATACTTTTTGTATCATTAATTAGACAACATGTAATCTATCATCAAATTAACATTTTTGACTATTCAATTTATGATTCATATTATAATTATAATCTTAATGAAATTAAGGGAAGCATATTAGTAATATTAGGAAGTTAAGTAAAAAGGATAAATTAATTTGAAAAGATAGGCAACAATTGGCTCATTGGAGAATCAATAATATTTCTATAGACCAAAAAATTCAATATTCCTTCAACATCCAGATAATTAGATATAATTTTTTCAAACCATCAACAATGTTTTAGAGAGTGACATAAAACCATAAAAATGTTAATACCTTAGTGAATAAATAGCTAGAAAGGTTAGAAAGTTAGAAATATAACAATATACTAACTTAAAGGAATAAATAATTTAACGATTCAAATAAAGAATCGATGATCTAAAACTTAGAAAACTTAAGATAATATCTAGAAACCCTATAGAGGATTAGTACTATAAATCTAGGTTCTAAATGATTGATTTAGAAATAATATCATTACAGAATAGAATACAAAGGATAAAGTTAGATGAATAATACAATGGAGTTCTATAATAACCTTAGCCAACAAAGTTGTATCAAACTTAAAAATAGACATTTTAACATTCAAATATAAAATTAGATGATTTATAGATATTTTTACGAGGTTTTTAGTGGGATCGCAAATTGAAAAGGCCTTTTAATGCACTATTTTCAAAGATTACTTTTAACTATGACATACTTGATATTTAAACTGAAATACTATCTGATTTAGCCTTGAAAAATTCAGACTAGAATAATTTGTACTATAATAACCTCTTCAACTTTTTTGAGGATAAATTATTTGAGATCACAATCGAAAAGAAATAAAAGTTTTATGATATACTAAAGACACTTCAATTCAATGTCTTTGATAAATCAGTTATTTAGTAATTAGGATAAAGGTATGACAGAGTTCCATTAATAATTATTAATAAACAATAATGCTAGATTTTATTCAATCAGTCCTACTAATTGTATTTAAATCCGATTACAGATCAATCAAAGCAGTAAAAACTCATCTATTTGATGAATAATTTTTGTAACATGATAGAAGGATTTCAGAAATACATATCCTTTTGGGAATTTCATGAAAAAACAGAATATCATTTAGGAGGTTTACAGAAACTAATTATTGAATTGAGTACTTTTGATGACAGTTAAGAAATCAAAGAATATCTCAAAGAGCAATATCCTATAAATAGTGATGAAATAAAACTTAAAAAGGACGATTGGTCAGAATTATTGTAAATTGATTTGGTGAAAGACTAGTACTAATAATATATGGAATTGATGCTTTAGACAACTACTATTGACTGGTAGACTTAAAAGATAGTTCAATTGTTGAGATTGACTGAGACATAAGAACTAAAAATCTACATCCAACAAATTGTACAAGATATAAGGAAAAATACTAACCTAATTTTCAATATCGCAGATAATCATCCTTATATAGAATTCACAAGAAAGAGCCTAAGATTAAGCTAAATTAATGAGTTATTCGATATTAATCAATCATAAACATTTCTTAGTTGCAGATCAAAGCTCAAATCAGAGTTTTTATAAAACCTGACCTAAATAATAGAGGATAATTTACCAGAAGAAAATATGCTTAATGCAATATATAACCTGATTGTATGTAAAATTAGAGATTATAAAAGAAAAATTCTCTATTATCTCAATTCCTAACTTAGTATACAAAGGAAACTTGCATTTGATTTGCTTAATATTCGAAAAGCTAAAGTACCTAAAGACATAGATACATAATTTTTAATTAGATTAAGAGAAGAAAAATTAAAATCATAAGAATTCGAACAGATTGACAGGAAGTCATATTTGTCCTTTGTCAAACCTGAACCTCTTAAATTAAGTAAATTTTAGTCTCAACTCAATAAGAAAGCAAAATTATGCAAAAGATTACCTAAGATTACTTATAATAATGATATTTTACCAGATGTTCAAGTAACAATATCCAAAAGAATTGTTCTTTATGATAAAGCATAAGTATATCTCCAAAAAGTTTTAGATAGAATTGTATAATATGTTTCGTTGTATATTAACAAATATGAAAAATTGACTGTAATCCTAAAATAACCATAATTAATAGATAGATTTTAATGCATATTAGATTGCTTTGAGTACGAATGCCGGTTTTAATTTAAAAAGTTATAACTATTGGAACACTTATTCAAGATCTATGAATATACAGGTGATCCTTAATCGAGTTATGAAATATTAGAACATATTTTTCTACAAATAGAGGAAATTCCTTTACTTGATGTTGAGAACTTTTATTTTATAGATAGCTATACTTTACATATCGATATACTCTAATAAAAAATTAATATTCTCGAAAGATTAATGGCATAATCAGAGAAGATAGAGAATAATTTCATTCAAATATAATTTAGAAATTACTCGAATTATAAGCAAAGAACTGATCCTCCACAAAAATAAGAAGAGGAATAAATCTTAACTAAACCTGTAGATTCAAATTACGATTAATATATGATTGGCAATAAAATGTAATAAATTTTTGAGGAACTTAATTATAAGAGGTCAACTGAACAGATACCTCAATAAGTTGAGAGTAGAAACGAAATAGACAAGAATCTTATCATGATGCCTCATTTTAATTATAACAACAGTTTGACGTTTTATGATTCTTTTAAGAATATTATTAAGATTTTCAAAATGGTTGAGGATCGAAGGGACAATATGATGATTTAGACTAAATCCATGAACTCTTATCTTTCATTAACATTAGCATGTTATAAACAAACCTTTAAAGAAATTTATCTTAAACCCATTTATGATTAGGAACCGATAAATGAATTCAACTTATTGGAGGATGTTTTAAAAATGAATATTCCTATCCAATTTCATACCTTAAATAATTTAGAAAACATAAAATTCGAAAAAGATATAGAATTAACAGAGTTAGAGATATGCTAATAGTATTTAGAATTTACTAATCTAAAAGAGAAACATATCACCATATTGGCAAAAACAAAATCAGCTCACAAGTTCTATAAAAAGCTTAAAGGAGTTGAGAAAATGGCAAAATATAAAGAACTTTATAATTGCACAACATCAACAAAGAAAAAGAATATGCTTGGTAATTTTTAATTTGATATTGATGAAAATTTCGAGTTTCCAGAATACAACGCTATGAGGGATTCTGTAGAAGAATATAGATTAATAGTTATGTATGATAAAATGAATCTCTATTACCTAAGAATGAATAACTTAATTCTATAAAATAATTTATCTGAGTCCTTATTAGATGAACAAGACCTTAAGGGATGGTAATAGTTTAGATTTCTCAGAGAAGACTCGAAATTCATGAAAAAAGATCAGATCTCCAGAGAATTTGGAGATAAAGGGTATTAAAATTTCAATATTTAGCATGTTAATGGATATTTAAAGAAATATAGCAATTTAGAGGCAAAGTCACCAGAATTTAAAGTTTAGAAAGTCTGATTTTATTCGAATTTATAATAGTAAATTGAAAGAAAAGAACTTTACATCATAGAGCAATAAATAAATCGATTTAGTAATTACTCAGAAGAAATAGCATATGTAATTAATTCTATTTAGTTTAGATTCAAATGTTTCCTACAGAAATAACTAATATACGATATGTTATAAGATTGTATGCTAATGGCTAATATTAATTAGAAGTTTTAATTATAAAAGTAAACTAAAAGATTAATAAATATCATGCCCACCAAGGTTAAATTAAAATAAATGTAACATTTCGATTTAAATAAACTTGAAATAAACTCAATTTATCTCTAACCATTCAATTCCTAGGCTCAAATCACTGAATTCTATTCTAACTATCTTCGTTAGAAAAGTATATTTTTCAGAAATCAATATTTCCCTGATTAGCTTAAATAGTAATAAAAAAATGATGATTTAAGATATCATCTCTAATTACATAGATATTTACTTTTGTTAATTTAAAACTCAGCATTATTATTGGAACAAAATGAGTTAACGCACATGTCAGAGTTATTTTTATTTCATATGGATTTTAATTCAATAGATGTAACTTAAGAGTTGTACTTCCAAAATTCTAATGAATTTGTTTCAAACCCGCTGAAAGCTCTATTAAACTATGATTTGTATTAATAAAACATATTTTTTTAGCCTTAAATCAGAAAACAAATAGTCCTAGAAAAATATAGTTGTCAGCAAGGCTATAGATGAGATTATAGAAAAGATAAAAAATTATCACTCGATAAGATATATATTTGACCAACATTTATAGTCGCTGAAAATTGAAGAGGATGTTAAAGAAAATGTGAGGTGTTTAAAACTTAATAGTAAGTAAATTTTTCTTCATACATACAATTCTCTTATAATAGCTAATAATGTAATTAATCGAGAATAGCCAAATGATCATTTTGAGAAAAAGCTTGAAATTATAAAATAATACAATTTCTTATCACATAGATGTTCATTTGTTAACTTAAAATAGTTTTAATCTAAATTTTTATGTAATAATAAGGTTAGCTGGTTTAAAATTGATAATGATAGGTTTCATTCCAATATAATAGAATTCATAAATTCCATTCCAAATAATTAAAAATAAAAAGATTTTAATCAAATGTGCTATCCATATAATAAAACTATTGATTCGTTCTAGGGTATACTTTTGTTCAGCAGAATAACTGATAAAGAAAGAGTGATAATCGCCAAATTAGCTAATGAACAATAAAAACTGACAGATTACAATTACATGGACTTATACTTCAAGCTTTAGGATTTTTCAAGATAAACGTAAAATCAGGAAAGAATCAAACTTAAGGAATCAAATATCAAAGAAATTTTAAATGAATATTTGGTTGATCATTCTATCTAGGTCATGCATAAAGAAATTCAAATGATTGGCTCTGCAGCAGAGGAGTTACCCTTATATGAAGATAAGCAAAAGTTATATAAGCAAGTTGTTTCATAAGTAATTATGCCAAGAGTGAAGTTTATTTAAACTTTCCATTCTACATAAACAAATGTCCCCGCATCACTTAAAGTCTCATTTATTTAATCATTTTTGAACAGACTTAAAAATAAGGCATCATTGGTTGAATTGCTCTCTAGTGGTTTAGGATACGTTATTTCTTCATTAGATTTAGAGGATAGTTTGAATATGTTGAACAGAGAACTATTTAACTTTAGTGAGAGAGAACTAGAAATAAGATAGGAGACTTTTAATCACTTATTTGACTTATTAAATCATGAAATCAAAAATTAGTAAAAAGAAATCAAATAATTGAAATAAGAGAATGATCATCTTAAATAAACCTTCCAATAGCGATTAATCTCTTTAACTATTGCAAAGAGTAACAATATTCTATTTGAATTAGAAGGTTTGAAATAGAAACACAAGGAATACAAATTTTATACTTAGAATTTAGAAGAAAGGATCAGAGAAGAAATTGAGCATGATAAAAGACTTTAAATTGATGAATTAACATTCCAATTAGATACAGTGTAAAAGAAGTTTGATCAATTTAGGGAGGGTTTAGTAACTATTTGCAAATAAGAGGTCTAGAATAAACAAAAAATGATATTGCAATTTATTCAAGATAAAACAAGTGATATTCTGTTGGATTAAAAACGATCAAATTATCATTATCAAGAGGTTCCTTCATAACCCAATGATCCCTACTAATATGTCATAAGAATAAATCAAATGCGAAAAGAGCATTCAGAATAGCTAGCTGCAATGAAATAAGATTATGATTAGAAGTTGATCAATTTTGAAAAATTAGAAAGGCAATATAAGACACTTAAAGATGAAGTACAAGAATGCAAAAGAATCGAGAATACCTTAAAAATAGAAGTTATAAACAGTTAATAAACTATAAACTAATTGAATAAATAAAAGGATAAGTTAATTGAAGAAAATGAGAATTTGTTATTTGAAAAGAAAAGGCTTTTCAAACATCTGGATGATTTGCAATAGAAATTTAAATCATTGGATACTAAAACTGTAGAGATCAAGAGAAGAAATGCTATATCTGTGGAGCATTCTAGGACAGTTAAAGCAAGCGAACAGATCAAAGTCACATTACCAAAACTTCAGATTAAGTGATTATATTTATATTTTATTGTTTAAAATTATTCATATTTTTTATAATGATATAAGATGAGGAATTATTGACGAGTGAGAGTAGTGAAGATGAATTGACTCCTGAAAAACAAGAGATAAAACTGATTATGACTCCTAACAGGCCTAAGTTGAAGGCGGTAAAAGCTAAACCTAAAAAATAATTACAACCAACAAAAAAGTAAAGCAATTCAGTTTCACCAAAAAAGAAATAAAAACTTAAAATAAAAGATCTAAAACCTTTGAATCTAGAATAAGAGAAGCAATTATTTTTCCAATTCAACTATAGATATCAGCCATAATTTGAATATCTCGATAAATAAATAAAGCCTTAATAACCTCACTTTAAGTATAAGGATGTTGCACTGAAAATTTTGAATGCTTGCATTAAATAGTTTGGAAGTGAAGAGGAGTATCTTGAGAACGATGGGGGACGAATATTATCGATGGAAGAGACTTAATAATATTTTGATGAATATATCCAAGTATTAGATGTAGGGGATTTAATTAGTTATGAATTTTAAAATAATACTGTAGCGCCAACTAGTGTAGTGCATAATCCGAATGACCTAAAAAGTCGAGTTATCATAGGGTTGCCGATATAATATCGATCTAATAGAATCTAGGGTGTGTTGAATCATGAGATTGGGACTCATTTCATTCGGAAATTAAATGATCGAATCCAAGTCTGGTATAAGAAAAGAAATAAATTTCAAATGTAAAATTATTTGAAGGTTGAAGAAGGACTGGCTGTTGTAAATCAGGTAAGTACTCAACAATATCCATACATGTATATGGGTGCATTGCATTATATTTCAGTAATATTATATATTATCAAGGCAATAATGGCTAGTTAGATGGGGTTTGCAGAAATGTTTCAAGAACTGGAGAGATTTGTAAAAGATCCTGAAAGACGATTTAGGGAATGTTTGAGAATGAAGAGAGGCATAAAGAATACAGGATAACCTGGCGGGATGTATAAAGATTAGGTATATCTGATAGGGGCAATAAAAGTGTTGAAAAATAGGCATAAAATAAATTTTATAGGATTACATAGTGGTAAAATCACTGTTAAGGACTCAATAAGATTAGCAGATAAGATAAATTTCAATATAAAATTACCTAAATTCTTAGATAATATGAACATATATATGAAAAACTTAGAAAGAATTGCTAAGACAAACTTATTGGAATGATAATTTCTTAATTAAATTATAATTTCATATTAGAATATCATACAGAATTCATCTTTTCAATAAATCTGATCGTATTAACTCTACTCTTATAAGTTTTTGAAAATTAATCACATCAGTGGGCATAAATCTTTTATAAAATTACTTTGCAAGTCTATACTCATCATTTAATTATTTAAAAATTATGTTCTCTAATATAATATAATGAAAGATCATATTTATTAGAGATAATATCCTTGTATAGATATTCAAAATAATTACATTAATATGATTTCAAATTTGCTCAATTAATCTGCTTTTATATTATACTCTTGTTGCCAGATATTCAATGCTTTTTGTAGGCCTGCGAAAACATAGTTTTATAACTAAAATATTCATTTATCTTACGATAGTAAATTATTACAAAGATGTAAAGGATATGTTTTCAAATCTTGTATCATTATTAAGTAGGCTCATGATTTATTAAGACAATAAATAATCATACTATTTTATCCCCCTACTGAGAGCCCCATCTAACAATTATTAGCAGTATTAAATGTCTATTGATGTAAAATTTGAATCATTTTATAAATAATCACAAACATCCCCATCAAAGACCTATTCAATTTTAGTGAGAGTTGTTTGATATATGGATTGATCTACATCTTATATATTGATGATATAATTTTATAAAAATATCTCGTAGTCACTATTAATCTCACTATTTTTGTATTTACTTAAGTAACATTCCTTTAGAGCTGTTAATATGAAAAATTAATCATAATTATTAATAAAGGTATTTCTAGTTATGAAATATTATAGTTCAGTGATTGATATGACAATATACAAGTTATAAAATATAGGCATTCCAATTATGATCGAGAAGAATAAGCAATAGAAAAAAATGCTTTTTATTTTTTTATTTTTCCATTGTTACGACTAGATAAATTAGGAAGACTTATTCTATGCTAACTTTAATTCATTTATCTCATTCACCTGCTGAATGCAAACCTCATTGAACCTCTAATCCTCATTTTTGAAATTTATGAAATAGCTAAAGTTCACAGAAAGTGACACAAAGTAATTAATTATTTCATATATTGACTTCTTCTCGATTCTTACTTATTAATTTAATATAACCATAAGTTTGTTATGAATATTGTTGAGAATGACAACACTCGATAAAAGTGAAATTATTGCTATTACTATACCAACTGTTAGAAAATATATAATAGTTCTTTATTCTAACACAAGTTAATCTTTTATGAAAATTATAAGGTTATCTTTTGTATCCACAAAGGTTGAAAATAGTTATGGATATGTTTGTCTTCTAAAATATACCAGATTTACAAACTAATCATCTATTTAGGTTGGATCACTCAAATATACTTAAACTAAATTATTTTGATATTAACTAAACAAATCCAAGGCATTTAGGGTTGTATTAAAATTAGTACTTTTCATATAGTAAGTTTTAATGAAATTTTAATCAAGGTAAATGAAATATAAGAATTTATAGATTTTCTTGATCTCATTCTTCAGAAAAATTATATATTCTTATCTTGTTCTAAATGGTGTGTTCTATGAATCCAAAATAATTTCAGATGTTATATTTTGATTGAATAAACTTAACTCAAGAGTGTAATCATGTGTTTTGGAAATTGACCGCAATATCTGAGTATTTAAATTTAACTATTAAATCCCTTATTCTTTAATAGCCCTATCAATTTATAAATTATATCCAACTAAGTACATAATAATTACGCTTATAAAATACAAAAAAAGAAAAAGTCTACTTATGATGTTAAAAATCCTCAATGTTCTTAGATACTTCTATGGTTTGTTATTTTCCTTTTTTATAAAGATATTATCAGACGTTTTTAAACTTAGGACTGGTTCCTAGAATTAAATTTCATCAGCTAGCAAAATGTCTGTCAATAGAGGTTTTGTGTTGTATGTTCTATTGGAATTGAAATCTATCGAGTTTATATTTATGATTTATTAACTAGATGATTAATTAAGTATTTCATTTTAAACCAATTTATGAGACTATATGATCTAAGATATTAATATTTGGTACATCTTATTTCCTTTATCTATTTTGGTGGGTCTCTATCTTATTTACAACTAAGACTATGTACTTATCAAAACATTTGTTTTATGGAAATTAAATATTGACATCTAATTTTATTATTTGTTTGATCCCCTATTTTCTTCTCAGATATTTATTATATAGGAATCCTTTATAAGCATAAAATAAATACTGAAATTGTCTAACATTTGCTCGTAATATTATTATTTTTAGATCCTAATTTATCTCAATAATCTATTTTTATGTAAGAATAGCTTATTATTCTCATCTCTATCAATTAATCTCTGATGTATATATGGTAATTGCTATCCTATTAAATCTTTTTTCTATTTTTAGTACAAATCAATCAGCTCATATATATTTTTTGGTATTCTGAAATTAAGCTAGACATGATTAGCATTAACTATATGATGAAATTTCTTCTTTTTTTGAGTTCTGACTGTTTATTCTTCCATCAACAATTAATCAATAATGGATGTTTCACTATCTGAGGAATTTCCTGAGGTACCATCATTCTATTTGAAAATTAGGCTAGCGGGGTTTTGATAGATTTCTTAAATAGTTTCTGCTCTCCTTGTGTATGTATATCTCCTATCGCCAATCATCAGTTTACTTTGCCTCTTCATGTTGAGTTCAAAATTATCAAGATCCTGAACTTATAAGTAATTCTAATAAGTTGAGTATTGTAACAATTTAGGACAAACAATAAGTAATGATACTTTTTATAAAATCTCTAAATCTTATAATTGTTAAGAAATTGATTCAATCTCCCAATCTAAATTCAATAAAACAATGTATGATTATGTTTTAATTTATCTAATCATACAAATAAATTCTATTTGGTGTTGAGGGTTAATTATAAATTTTAAATATTTAGAGCATTACATCAAATAACCAAATTTATCTAAGGCAAATATTATTTTCTTACTATATAAGCTTGAATCTTTACCTTTATGTATAAAATTGTTAACAAATATCTAGTGGTTTCTGATTAAAATATTAGGCAATAATAGATTAATTGGTTTTTGAATTATTTCTTACTTTTTATAACCAAACATACTCTAAAATGAGTTATTAACCTACTGAACCATTAATTCTTTATCACAATTTGTATGTATTATAGCTGTTTGATCGCTGAAGGGTTTATTTTTGTTAAGTTTAAAGAAATAATCTCTTTCATTTTCAGAATCTTCACTAACAGATTCATCTTTCATCAATTATTCTATTTTCGGGGTTTAATTAGGTAGTTGATCTAATAATTGTTACTTTGTGGATTTATTTAATATGTAGAGTTGATACCAACAAAACTAAAACAACCATTTATAGTGTTTATTTAGATAACTATAAGTTTATAAGTTATTGTTTTAAATCACTTTTCTATATAATATTCCATCCCATAGTTATTCACATTTTTATATTTTACTTTAAATTAATAAATTACTTTTTATTATATCATTCTCGTAAACGATTGGTCTTAAAAACATTTTCCAAAACTTAACATTTAAATTTATTATATCTATTACAAATTATTGAATATTATAAATTGCTTATTCAACTTTTAGAACATCCTCAAATTATAGCTTTTAAATATAACTATTAAAATTAGATTAATCTTATTAAATTTTTATTTTCTCAATCAAAATCAATCCCTCATATTTTAGATAAGGATTGTATGTGTTAAGTTTTTACATTACAATTATACTCTATTGTATGAGATTTAATTTATGAAATAAGTATTTCGCATAAAAGACTTAAGCTTCATTATTTTAGGGATTTTTCTATAAATACTCTTCAAGCCATATTTTGCAGATGAAATTAAAGTATTGGATATAATTTAAATAGAGTTGCCTTTGATTTGTGCTACAATCTTGTCTTTTTTTTGCAAAATAAATAATTCTTTAGTTACAAAAGCAGTTAAATTATATTTTTTGATTCATTATAAACGAGCATTTGTTTTACAAATGATTGACTATTAAACCCCAACATATTGTTTGTCTTGTAGATTAGCTTATTGAATAGTCTCTTAAATAGAAACTGAACAAATTTATTTTTCTTTTTATTGAACTAAATGTATCAGTCTATTTAAAGAGATTAATGAGCTTTCTTTCTTATTAACTTCTATATACATGTATGTTCAATAAAGAACATAAAATCACATAGTATATTGATTCATTATAATTCCTTACTATTAGCAATTTTGTCAATTCTGTAAGATAACATGCAATATATAATGAAATCTATTGTTACAGCAAAAAATTAAACATATTTTATTGTTAGTATACAATTAATGACCCATTATTGTGTAAGGAATAAAGGTAAATAGCTAGGAAAACTTATGGTATTAGTGTTATGAGCTAATTTTATAATCAAATTTATACTTAGGTACTGTCAAGATTATGCGCAACAGCTAGGATTATTCTGTAAAAGTTAAACACCAAAAATCCGTAGGAGTTATCAATATTTAAAAAGTCTTTTTTCTGAAACTAGTCATTTTAAAAAAATGGTGACATTATTGCTATTGTTATCATGAATAAAAGACATAGAGTATTCAGTAGCAATATAGCAATATAATATATATCATATTAAGTGCAATCCATTAAAGCATGATTACAAGGCATTTACATAAATAGTATTTAGAAATATGGATAAAAAAGTACCCATATATACAATTGTATTAAAAATAGAACTGCCTATTTAAGATTTAATTCATTTATACCTGTCCATGGAATTGATTAAATGGTTATGAAAACTAATCCATTCGTTTCTAAATAAAGATCATCAAACATAGTACTGGTATTGGAATAGTTAAAATAGCTGTACAAATTTGAACATAAATCCCTACACTAGATGATTTTAGTAAATAAAGTATATCTAAATATTTTAGAATGTCCAACAATTATTTTTCAGGTACTTAACTATTTTCGGAATAACTAAAAGTAAAATTGAATTATACTCTCTATAAATAGATATCTACATTATTGCAAAAGTAACTATTATAAATATTCTGCTTAAGGCAAATGATGTCATTTGTTGAAGTCGATATTCAAATAATTAAGCCATTCTTAATGATTTTTATTTTTTAGATAAGAATAAAAAATTAATATTTATGTGATATATAAACAGATAGATATATTAAGCTTCAAAGAGTATTTAGTTTTATGACATATTGAGCAAAAGTTTCAATATTCTCAAACTTCAACATATTAAAAACTTAGTGATAATTGATTAAATTGATTTTAAGCTTTACTAAAGTTCTTGTTTCTCATTATTAAAACAAATAAGAATTTAGGTAAGAATTTATTATAGATTTTGATATAAATGATGAAAATTATGAAACATAAATTATTCTTAGAGCATGAGATGAATTAATTTTAAATAGAGAAGTCAACTATAAATAGGAAATTATGGTATTTGTATTTGTAATTGCTATTACAGACAACTAATGATCTTAAAGTACATTTTCAGATCCAAACATAAAAAAATAATTCTTGAAAATATTTATTTTAATATTTCAAAAGTGTGTCCATATTTATTAAGATTATTCAAGCCTATCTTTTGATTAATCAAGTTATCAATTAATCTCCATTTTAATTAATATAAAGTCTCGAACAAAATGAATTTTAAGCCTTATTAAATAATTGAAAATATTTATTAATCATGTTGTTTGAAAGGCTAATCATGCTATCGATTCTTATATAGAAGCACCATTACTAACCTAGTATTTCGACTTAAATAGTGTTTACTGTACTTCTTGGATTATTACCATCGACATATGTAATCTTGCCGATCACAGATTTGGCTTACAAGACCCAACTAGAAGTTCCTTTGTTTTGCGGAAGGATCCACTTATGGATAATCAATTATCTTGAATTCCAACCCTTTTTAATCATGAATTTCATACTTGTTTTAATCCTTATTATTTTCGTCATCATACTTTTCAAAGAATGCATATTTGGCACTGATATGAATGTTAGGCTATACAAATTTAGAAGATAATCCTATTTATATATGGTATCTCTCCAATACGTTGGTTTTTGCTTCTATTTTTCTAACTATTTAGGAATATTGATAATTGAGTTTAATGCATATTTATTTTTTAGAAAATATACATCAGCATATTAAGTGTTACAGATTTTGAATATTTTTGTTGCCTTTATTGTATAAATTCAATGCCTTATACTAGCTCCTTATGCAATAAAGCTAGGAGAGAGTCAAAATACATAACAAGGTTAATTTATTCGTTACTTTTTATAAATTATTTAACTAATAGTTTTTTTATACTCGTAAGGGATTGAACTTAGTCAAATCATACAAAGTATGTGTACAATATTAATATGTTTAACCTATTATACTGACATAGTGTATTAGAAGGCTAGAGATAATAAATATTTAATAATAACCTAGTTTTTTACCAATAGTATTGGAATTTCGCTTAGTTGTATATAATTATGCTAACTCAAAATACACTCGTTTTATGAATATGGCATACTTTGGGTTATAATGACCCCATTACTAACTTATTTGCAAATAATTTATTCACATTAGGAATCGAATATCTTTTAAATTTTATAATTAAATAAAATTCATTCCTTTTAATAATTGCGATATGTTTCTACTAAATTAGTATACTTCAAATAAGTTAATGATGATCAAACGTAAACGTTGATCAATAATTTACATATCTAAAATTGTGATAGGAAAAAGTGTCTTGAAACAAAAAACCAATATAATAATATTATTAAACATTTAATTAACGTTTCGTAAGAATAGTATTACGATTACTTATGCAAAGATAGGTAAAAAACCAATATTGAAGATATAACATTAATCTACATACAATATTTAATCGAAAGCGATTAACTTAGCCAAGCTTATCTATTATTAAATCAATTAAATTAGAAAAAATAGAGAAATAACTTAATAGTCCAGAGGGAGAAAAGCAAATTAGATTAAGGTAACTAATTATATAACAGTGATTACAAAACCACTTACAAAATATTGACTATTCTTCAACAAAATCATTTCTCATTATTATTTAATACATACATTCAAATCTACATTTTGATAACTAAAGAATTGATTAAAAGAAAAACTGAATCACAAGGGCTGGATGTAGGCTTTAAAAAGTCAGTGCAACGATTTATATAGAATGAGAATAATAGATAAGAACTTAATAAGCAATTTTAAGACATAATTGATCTTAAAATTAAATTTTTATTAGATATAAGCTCGAAGTCCTAGGTGGAAAAGGACTTAGTTAACCAAATTTTAAATCTTAATCATCTGATAAATGACTTTTATCAGATCCTTATTAATAGATACCGATAAAATCAATGTATTCATCATATTATAAAACATAGCTTATAGAAATCAGAATATTCTATTAATTTTTTAAATTGATGTACTAACCGACTATATAGGAGCTTACAGAGTTAATGAAGAAAGCACATTTGATATAGAAGGATTGCAGAACTAATTTGAACTCTACATTTAGAATTCTCTAAATTCTAAATTTTATTATATTTCAGTCTCTCTAATAGATTGTTAGAGATTAAATATAAGAAAATATTCTAAAAACTTAAGATAACTTTATGGTTCAAAATTAACTAATGTAACTGAACTTCTGCCTAATATGTTAAAGTAACATCATCCAAAATTTGTAAAGTAATATTTATAGTACGGAAAGAATAAATTTTAAGACTAGTTTAATAATGCTTTTCTTTTATTAGAGAATTAAACACTATATCCTATCTAAATGTCAATAACCAGAGATTAAAGCGAGTAGAATCAATTGCAATTTGCAGTAATGATACAATCAGTGCAAAATTTATAAAATTTCATGTTTGTAGATTAAAATGAAATAATATAAGAAGTATCAGATGCATTTTGCAGCCTATCAGCAAATTAAATAATCAAATATCTGTATCAGCAAAAGCTATCCAATATAATTGAAAATAGTAAAAAGTATATTAATTAACATGATGTATTACATTATGATGTAAATTTTTACTTGGTTAGCAACGAACATAGATCTGATATCATTGAAAGCAATCATTATCAGATAGACAAATTTACTTAATAGTATGTCTGTTAACTATTTGTCAATAAACAATAGCTTACTAAATCAAGTCATTACTATATCTTATATTTCGAACAAATAAAGAAGATTTCAACTAATAAATCAAAATCCATCTCTACAAACATAAAAGAATAATAAAACTAAATAGATGATTTCAACGAATCAGTGAAATTTGATTATCCTATATCCGAGAATGCAGGATAAAGAGAGATTGAAAATAATCTCTAAGAATATTTTGCAGAACAAGTTTAACCTAACCTAACTATTGATCTTTAGCTCAATAACCCCTAAGTAATTTTATCCTCGAGAACTAATAACGATGCTAAATTAATATAAGATAATTAGATTATTGACATGTAATTCGAAGGTTCTTAAATGTCATCAATTGGAGGGTTGAGAAAATCATAATTCTATAAGAAGTTTGCTATGGTAGACACGTTGATATAGAATAAGAATTAATCAACTAATGTTTTAATCGCATACTCAATTATAAATTTATTGTTACTAATTTGCTTTGTATATTGCTTGATTGTATTAATTTATTAAAATTTTAGTTTATTTCAACAATAATGAAAATAAATGAACTATCCTCTGACATATCTTTGATCACTATAAAAAACGATATATACGAACCATTTGAGAGTTTTCTTGTTACTAGATACACAATAGTTGGATATAATACATTACTAGCCACATAATTGATTAATTCAACAGAGCACGCTTATTACGTTAAATTTCCTCAATCAAATCTAGTACAGGCGTATGATGATACTAAGAACTCCATCTAATCTGTATTAAATAGATAGGAATTTCAATCCTTCCTGGTTGGCAATTACATGACTATACAAATGTATCAAAGAACTAATTTGGGTTAATCAACTAATATGACTTTTCGAAGTGTACTAAGCTTATTCTTGAATTACTAATATGAATATAAACTTGCATACACAATTAAATCATTGGAGAGAGATGGACCTTATTTCTACTTTTCTTATATAAATTATTTTGATATTTATAATAGAATCGATGTTTTGGGGACCTATGTCTTTGAATTAACCACTGAGAGAGCAAGTAATTTCACACATAATTCATTGATCAGGTCAATCATTTTTTGCATAATATTACTGGTCTTATATTTGATGGTTTTATAGAATAATAGAAAATACAATATGGAGTATAACTAATATTTGCTATTGGTCAATTAATTAGACATCTAACATATCAATTTTGAGGTAAAAAGACTAAAATTGCTATCGGATAACATTAAATAAGATGAAGACTATCTACAGTAAACTAAAGTGATTATGTAAGATAAGGAGTATGAATTGGCAAAATTATAAAAATAATTCTCGACAAGATAGTAAGAATGTAAAATAGTAGTAAAAACATAATTATTTGTTGGATATATTATGTACTCAATTATATTTGTATTTATAATTATACTTATTTTATCTGGGGAGCTTTTATACTCTTAATATTTGGGTAAATACTAGAATACAGTTAAGAGTTTCAAATATCTATCTGATGTTGGAGTGAATATCCCAACTATGTATGCCTAAAGAGAAGTCTTATATTATAGAGTAGGATTTTTATTTACTCTAACTCAATAATACTATGATCAAATTTACGCTTAAATCAACACATGTGTTTAATCCCTTAAGATTTTTAATACTTATTTTAATGAAATGGATTGGTAGGACACAATCTACGACTAGCAAATTCAAAATTACATAATGAATGTGATGAAAAATAATTTATGCGACTATCTTGACACAAATTATGCAGTGAAAGCTTAAAATATTTGTAATTTAACATTGTTAGGCACTTTATAGAAAGGTTTGGGGCCAACAACTGTACAAATGTATCAATCCCTGTAAACAGAACTGATTACAACAAATTACACGGCAAGACCTTAGCCACCTAAATTGGAATTAGAAGGTGCCACACTCACAGCTAATGTCATACTTAAAATCAATAAGTTGATTAAATCTAGTATACAAAATTATAACGATAATGTATAGTAACAATATTACGTAATATATTTTTAATTTTATAAGATTACACTCGTGTTATTCCTAATATTTTTAGTATTCTACTCATATGCGTTATATAAATACTAACAGTGGGAAAGAGATAGGTTTTGCAACCTCAAAAAGATCGTTTATGTGTTTCCGCAATCCTCTTTACTTTACGATGATGCCCTTCATCGCAGCGTATAATCATTGACAATCAATTTATGATTTAGAATAATATTATAATAATCCACATAATCAGTTTTGTAAATTTAGAAAGAGCTCTATTTTCTTTTTTAAATTATAGAAATAATTAATTGAAATAGGAATTTAGTATAATTAACTTTCTAGAAATTTCATTATTTAGATATTAATGTTAGTTAGTTATTTTATAAATTCATTACTATCTTATATAAGTGTTCTAATTAAGTTCAGCATCTTGAATTCTTCTTTTATATCTGAAAATAACCATTCTTATGATTTGTACGATCAGCAAAGCCATTAAGATATAAAGTATTATGAAATAAAATGAAAACCAGTTAATCCTTTTAGATTCATTATTCTTGGGAATAACAATATCCTATCGTTTGGGGCAAAGAGTTTAATCTATTTTATAGTATGAATCAACGAAGTTCATTACTAGTGTTCTATTTGTAAATGCTGGATACCCTAGAAAATTGTCAACTAATAGTTGATAAGAAATATACTTTAATTTCCTGCAATAGGAATACAACGTTTTTTGCCCTCTATAAAATAATATTCCTCTGGTTATAGTGTGATGGATTAATTTTTATTGAATAAAAGTGAGATATTAAATAATCTGGTATCATTTTCAACACAGGGGGTTACCATATTACCTACCTTCTGATTTCCAAACACTAGTTTGAACATGTTATCAGCTAAATCCTGATAAAATGTAATATAATTTAATTCGATTAACAGAAATGTTGTCTCTAATTCATTCTTAAAATAAAAGTTATTCAGACCAACTCCAAGTAATTAGATGAGTGAAATTTTATGATTTTCCTCCCAATACATATCAAATTGTTCGGTCAAAGGGGAAATATCTTAACCAATTATTAATTGCATATCATTAAAACAGTTTTTAAACGAAATGATGTAATCTAGCTGATTTAACCGCATCAACTGATTCAATAAATACGATTCTCGAGAAATGGAAAAATATCCATTAGTCTAGTTTTCTACAGACTCTTCATAAATTTACATTCTATCAATAACTTTGATTCCATCTACTATTATTTCTTAATTGACAAATTTAGCATACTCACCAGTGTGCATGTTTCTCTCTCCTAAGCATACATTTTTGTCACATTTTTCACATAAGTCATCACAAGGAAGAAAACTATTGTTAAATTTAGAGCAAAAATTGTAAGATGATTTGACATCTTTACAATATAATATACTAAATGAGCCTATAGATTGCAGGGATAGCTCTACATCTAATTGATCAATCTTAAATGGTGCTGATAAACTCTTAAGGGTTTTCTTCAAGGGGAGTTTGATTTGATTAATACACTGAGCTACAGTGAACAAAAAGTATATCAAAATAATCATTTTATTAATAATAAAATCATTATCTATTTTCAATGATTAGAAAATCATCACTATCTAAACTATACATGAATTTAACAGCCCATCTTATCTAAACTCCTTCCTTCAATTTAAGTTTGTATTATTTTAGTATTTAAGATAATATTATCTTTAGTTCAATTTAAGCCATATGTTATCCTATGCAATTCCTCTATCCAGCACCGAATGGTATATTAACAAATCCATTATCATTTTTTGGTTTCTACCTTTTGTAATTAAACTCCATAGGATTATCATAATAATCATCCTTGACTTAATTTAAATATGTTGCTTATTGAACTATCATGCCTAAAAATAAACTGAATTCATACCTTTTTTCAATCTAAGTTTTCCGATAGTATAATCTTGTAATACTTTTCTTTGAAATGGACACAAGGCTGGATTTCTTAGCCTCAAAACTTCATTTAAGAATTAGCTCATTTTATTTAATTTTCCTAAATGAATATCCTAAACATCAGAGTCCCCGACTACATCCTTAACTTCCTAATAAATTTCCTCTTAAGCATTTTAAAATAAGGCTAAATAATATAATGCCATTAATGATGTAGATGCCGTTGTATCAGTTCCAGCAAAGAGTAAAGTAGTAAATTATGCAACCATGTCATATTTTGTAATTTGTGATTCATTTTTCAGAGAGTCCTTCAAACATGCATCCAAAAAAAAATCAACTCGTTAAAACGTCTTTGCCCTCTCATCAATTAGAGTAGAAGCGAAGTCCACAAAACCATTTAATCGATTTACAATTATCTTTTCTTGCTTACAAGGTAGAAATTTAAAAGCATTTTATCCAAACATTTTTTGTTTGAAAAAGACATACATATTCGACCTAATAAGCCTTCCGATATCATTTATCAGGGACATCAGCTCAACTTGAGGTTCCTTGCCATTGATAGAATAGTTTTTTGCATCCTATCCAAAGAAACTCCTAAAGACTACATCACCTGTTATTTCAGAAAGTGTATTATTAAGTCTTCCAGTTTATAGTCCTTAAATTCGTTCCTTAACTACTTTGTTAATCATAGGAATTCTATCCTATAGTTTTTTGTAGGAAAATGCATCTGCAAATATATCTCTTTACTTTTTCCATCTTTATCCTGTCAAGAACAGAAGACCCTTTCCTAGTATACTTATTTTTAATAATAAATAAGTACTCGTGCATAAAAAATGAGTGTTTTAGGAAATTTTGATGATCTGTGAAAAAGATCTTAGTGAATTCTTAATCTAAAATTATGATCAAAGGATATCGAAAGTTGTTAGTCAATATATATTTGACTTTTGGCCTTTCAGCGATTATCTTTCTAAACTCTCCTATCGCATCATGGTGGTTCTTGGTGGAATCGGCCTATATTTTATGATAGCCTCTAAGGGGGAGGAACATGAAATATGCTTGATCTCCAAGTTAGATTTTCAATTTCACTAAGGTTACTAAGGCTGCCAACACAAAGTACCAAGCAATTATAAATGCTGCCAAAAATATTATAATTTAGATAATCATATTATTATAATTGAAGAAATTATAAAATTAAATAGGATCTATTTTGTCAGAAATCGACATTAAGAACAAATTTAAGTATCTGATATTCCTAAAATATATATTTTATCATCATCTTTTAATAAATTTAATGAAATCATTTTATTATATTGAATAAGTGAGACTCATTCTCCAAACAATTTTTACATCCTCTTTGAGCTATAACTCAAATCTCTATAAAACATTAACTAGAATTATCTTAAGTTCAAGTAATGCCATATGCTAACCAATACAATTTCTCTAGCCTGAAGCAAAAGGAATGTTAATATATCCATTATCCGTGTTGGGCTTCGCTTTGTTTACATCAAAATAGAAAGGATTCTAATAATTGTTTTCATGAACTTGATTCAAGTATGTTGCTGCTTACACCCATGTGCCTAGAAATTAATTTATATTAAATAATTACCCTTCTTGATATATATGTCACCAACCAAAGTGTCTTAAACCATTCTTCGATGTATGGGGGCTGGTACAGGATTTCTCAATCTAAGTACCTCATAGATGAAGTTCTAAAATAAAGTCATCTCTTTAATCTAAGAATTCTGTATTTTTTAGTCACCAACTATTCTAAGAATCTCTTAGTAAAGCAAGTCTTAAATATCTTAATAAAGTGCAAGATAATATAAGCAAGTCTTAGCAGCTGTTGCAGTTGTCTCAGTACCAGCAAATATTAATGTGTTAAATAATTGTATAATTTGATCGTCATTAAGTTTCTCTTGGCTTAAAACACTATCTATGAAATAAGTCTTATCAATATTCAAGGTTTTTCTTTATTTTATTAATTTTTTTATTAGATTGATGAATTTTTCAACTCTGTCATTAACATCTAATTCTACTTTTGTCATAAAATATTTTTCGAATTTCCTCCCAAACAATCTATGTTTTAGATAGAGTAAACGATTATTTCTAAAATTTGATCCTATGTTATCCAATATCGATAATATTTCTATTTAAGGTTCTTTATTGTTTAGTAAATTTTCTTTTGGGTCTAATCCAAAGAATGACCTAAAGACAACTTCTCCAGTTATTTATGATAACACTGTCATTAAAGGTTTTTAAATTATATCTTCTATTCTCTATTAAACAACATCATTTATAATATCAGTCCGATCAAGAATTTTGCTATAAGTAAATTCATGAGCTAGAATTTGTCTTTAATCCTTCCAGTTTTAACCCGCTGCAAAAAGCATCCCCTTCCCCAATAATTCACTAATATAAATAAATGGTTACTCTATTCCGAATATCGATTGTTTCATGAATAATGCATGCTCTTAGAAAAAAAATTTCGAAAATTATTCATCGATAACAATAATCAAAGGACTCATCACTTTGTTTGTTAAAATATATTTAACCTTTGGATTTCGTTTGATGATTTCATACAAAAAATAGTTAGCATCATAATTATTCTTCATTGAATCTAATGCATATTTATAGAATCCTCCTAATGGTTGAAATAGAAAGTAGGCTTTTTCACCTAATTAAATCTTTAAAATAAGTAGTTGTATAAATGCTTTTCCTATGAGTTAGTAGAATGCGTAAGTAAACAAAAGGCAAAAAATATAAACAAAAACCATTTTGTTTTATAAATTCTTTATTTAATGAAATCTATAGATAGCTTCAAAATATAATTTAAAATTTATCTTAAGAGTATATGATAAAACTAATATTTAAATGAACATCGAAAGTTTTTTGGGTAAATTTATATATAATTCATTTGCTAATAATTGATTATTCCCTTAGAAAATTAAATTACTTTATTTTTCGAATAATAGACAAAGATTTTAGGAAAAAATTATAGAGAAAATTTATATTCAAAATGTTTGTCTCTGTTTATTTTTATTTTTTGTTATTTATAATTTGATGGCAGAGCCAAATCAAATAAATTGCTATATCGGCGTTTATATACTATTTGCATTTATCGGCCAGATGGTTGGATGGATAATAATAATCGGGGGATCAGTTTACTAAGTGGGTTAATGTTAGTACACATTTAAGATGTAGGCCTTATGTATTGATAAGTTCGGTAATCTTAAACCTACCGAGACGCAGGAATGTCCATCACTTTAATAAAATGATTGTTCAATGGTGAATATTCTGATAATTCTTCTATTTGTATCATTAGCTTGTCCTCTTGCTTTCAAGTTAATCGGTGCAATATTTTACTTTGGAAAAAAAGTCAATTGGCAACGATCATCAATAATAATCACATCAAAACTTCTTTTGTTCTTTTTATGCTTATCACATTTTTGGAGTGGGGCTACAGAAATAACGGCTGTCATCCTACTCAATCAATTAAATAATGTCCAGGTTAGTGTGGCCACCTCAGGCATATTTGTATTGACGGGAACTGTGCATTTTGTGAAATTTGGACTTATTTTGAAAATGTATAGAAATGTAGAAAATTGTGTTGCACCTAATTAGGTAAATATTATTTTCAATCATATAAGCAACCTGATGGTTTACCATAACTTCAAGCAGAATAATTGTAAACTAGAACTGAATCAGTACCAAGCGAATAACTACCCATATTCTTGTAATAGGAATTAATGATTATGGGATAACGAACGAACAGTTAAGGAAGGAAAAGAAATGATACAGTTGATAAGGTTAAAATACCTGTATATCATACTGTTTATATTTGAATTTTTTTTTATTCTCCTAAATAAATATATTTAAGAAAAAATTTTATGGGTCTCATATTCTACATGATCATATGGTTTTGTTTAGCTCTGATACTGTAGGTGCTTGGATGGATAACATTAACAAACAAAGATTTATATCTATATGATGATTGTTCCTATTCGATGCAATAAACGGTATATTGTTTTGATCCTGCTCATTATATGTCGGAAAGTGAATGTCCTGGTCTGTCAGGATAGGATTGTAATCATGCAAAATAAATAATTAATTGTCTTAAGCTTGTTCTTATTTACAATCTTTGTTTTTAAGGAATTTCAATATTAGTGTTCCTATATTAGTGGCATAATTTTTCATAAATACTCTTGATCAAAATAACATTAAGAATTTGGACTATAAGTAGTTCTGTCAATGGGGTTATTTTATTAAATGCTGGAATAAAAGCTGCGTCCTTTTAAAGGGGAAAAATTTAGATTAATTTTTAAATTCTAGTAATATACTTTATCTTATTTGTTGTTTTTCTATTGAAGGTAGCAGTTAGCCTTATCTTATATAAGAAAATAGTTATATTAAAAAATTAATAGATTCAGTAAGGGACTAATGCACTTCCCCCACAACAATAAGAATCATTTTAAGAAACTTCGAAAGTAGAACAACTTTAGTCACCCGATAACGATTCTAAGTTCACTTTTGCTGCAGAAGAAAAAACTTAATACAGAGCTATAAGTAATAAAAAAATCTGACAATTTTCTTTATATTTTATTATATGAATATTTAAGATTCATCAAGTGAACATCTCATAGACTAGTCAGTAAAGGATGATTCTCCTTAAGGTTTGGAGGAGTCAAATTTTCTATATACTGATATTACACCTTTGATTGAATTAATAAATAGGAAAGAGGATCAAATCCAAAACTCCGAACTTGCCTATTTCATGGAGGCGAGTTTAGACCCTAAAGAGGCAGTAAATCGTGTTGAATAGTATTTAAAGTTGTTATTGTAGATTGTAGAGGGCTGAACTCGAAAGGATTCGAAATGACCCAAAGAAGATTTAGGAATTGAGATAAAATGGAACGCCAACATTTTATATTTTCAGATCGATGCTAATAGGCAAGTTTCTAGAAATCGGATTACTTAACTTCATGAGCAAAGGAGTGGGAATCGGATCTGTTTATATGTTAGATCTAGTGACAGATTCAATCAAAGAATATGACCCTAATGACAGAAGCACGATAGGAAAGCCAATTGGATATTTACTTCTTATGACCTTTATATATTTACTAGGGTATCTTATTTAAAATTATTTCATTAAAAAGTACTATTATTGATTCTAAATCTTAAAATGCGGATAATTAGTTTATTGCTAAAATGAAAGTTATTGGATAATATTTAATTTACTAAAAAGCATTAAAAACAAAATATCTTTAAGAAACCATCTAAAAGAAGAGGAAGGTGGAAGGAGATGATAAAGAACAGAAAAAGGATGGTGATGAGGAACATGTGGCTAATGTTAATAATCTTCTTACCGTTGATATAGATGAAATGATGGGTGTCAGATGGGGTTTGTTTGAATGTAAATATAATTTAATTATTAAGTTATTGGATCTCTTACAACTATTGCAGTTGTTATTTACTTTCTTTATGTAAAAATTGGCAATGCTATGATTAAAGGACTCATTTTCTTTGGAATAGCTATTGTGGTAAACGGAGTTATCTCATCATTAACAATAGTACATATTTAATAAATTAATTAGTATTTCTATAGACAAGCACTTGTTCACAAAGATAATAGAATAAGTTTAACTACAGATGTTATTGATGGAATGAAACAAATCAAGTACTTATCATGGGAAGATACATTCAATAATAAGATATTAGCACTTAGAAAGAAAGAATTTACTATGATCACCTTCTAAAAATCTGTTGATACCTTAAACCACGTTTATTGGAGTTCGATTAGTTACATATTATTATATATTTTCTTGTCAGACTTTTTAGCTGATGGCAATACATTATTTGATACAAACATATTTACTATTATTGCCTTATTCAACTTACTCACAATGCCTATGGGTGTATTGCCATATTGTATCAGTCAACTAATAAATATGAAAGTATCTTATACCAGAATAAAAAAATTCTTAGATATAGATGAAATTAATTAAGATGATGTTATGAGATTACCTAACCAATAAGATTAATAATATGCTATAGAAATACCATAAATATCATTTAGGTGGCCTGTTAAGAAATAAGAAGAGTAAGAGAAGAAGCCTGAAAAAGTATAAGTAGCTGATACTGAATAAGAATAAGTATACATATTCTAACTTAATATTCCTGAACTGAAAATAAAGAGAAATACTTTGAATATGATAGTAGGAAGAATAGGATCAGGCAAATCAGCATTGTTGAATGCAATATTAAATGAAATGGATCAATTTGAGTATAATGTTGATACATAAAATACAATGATCAAAATAAAAGAATTTTAAGTGAACAATTAATTTTCCAAAACGATTATTAGAGGTTCATTAGCATATGTAAGTTAGAATCATTGGTTATAGAACATGACAATAAGAGAGAATATATTATTTGGAAAACCATTTGATGAATAATTGTATCTTAGATGCATTAGTGCCTGTGATCTAGCCTAGGATTTTCATACTTTCCCTAAAAAGGATTAATTTGTATTAGGACCTGATGCTAAAAATATTAGTGGTGGTTAAAAGCAGAGAATCTCCTTAGCCAGAGCACTTTACTAAGACTGTGACATATATCTTATGGATGATATATTTTCTTCTTTAGACATGCATGTGGCTGATACAGTTTATCAAAGAGGCATTAAACAATAATTGCTTGAAAGAGGGAAAACTGTCTTAATGGTAACATCATAATTTAGATTTATTGAAATGAGTGATAAATGTGAAGTAATTTATGTTGAAGATGGCTCAATCATCACTGATGAGAAAAAGATATAAGATTTCTTGAGCTAAGAAAAGGAAAAAGAGAAGAAGAAAGAGTAGGAAGAAGACTTAAAGAGAAAAAATTCAGATAAAGTGCAAGATTTCCCAGATGATTTAATATTAGCTAAAAGATAAATATCCGAAAATACTTAATTAATTTTAGAGAAAGATGATAATGTCAAAAAGCCAGAGGATGAGGAGGAGGAAAGATAAATAGGTGAAATTGCATTTGATACTTTGTTTTATTGGCTGTCACAAATGTCATGGCCTATATTTATTTCATTCTTTATTTTGACAATAGTGGTAATATTAATGAGGAACTTCATTGATTTCTGGTTGAGAGCTTAGATAACTCCTGGTAGTGATCAATTTGATTTTCTTAAATCATGGTTTGGAGACTCATTTGAATCTCAATTTGCATATTTGATAGGTTTGAATGTTTTAATAACAATTCTATAATGTGGTTTAATGACCGTGTGCACTTTATTATCTGGATGGAGAATATATAGAAAGCTTAATGAGGTGATTATGAACTCTAGAATGGTCTTTTTTGATAAAAATGGATAGGGTAGAATCATTAATAGACTATCGAATGACACTCTTATTGTTGATGATGAATTGCCTTGGTTTGCTGGAATATTCTTAAACTCTTTATTGTCCTGCATTGGCTATCCGCTAGGGTTAATAATTTTATTCCCATGGATGATAGTGATCATAATTTTAGAGATGTATTTCTTTTGGATAGTTTAAAAGAAGTTTAGAAAAAGTAATAGAGATCTAAAAAGAATATAATCCACTAATGATGGTAAGATCATCAGTCATTTAACTGAATCAACTAGTGGATTACGAGTAATAAGATCCTTCGAGAAGGAAAGATATTTCATTAGCGAATATATAAGAAAATCTAAGGAAGCAATTTGTAGTTTTACAAATAGTAATAAGATTGGATATTGGCTAAGTGTTAGATTATAAATGCTTAGTAACTTGATATTTCTAACAGTCTCAGTATCTATCATTGTACTTATGGCTATTGGTAGTTCTCTGGATTATTCAACTTGTGCGATGACATTGACATATGCAGTTTTGATCGCTAATATATTTAATGGAACCATGATGTGGTTTACAGGATGTGAATCAAAGATGGTAAGTGTTGAGAGAATCAAATAATACCATTAAAACCCTTAAGAGGAACTTGTTAAGCCAGTGAAAATATCACAAAATCAAAGGAAGAGAGTTTTAAGCGAGGTTAGACCCAAACCATTTCCTATTAGATTAGAAGATTTGGATAACTATTCAATTATATTCAGTGATGTTACACTTACATATGATGATCTGGATGATGAAACTAAATAAGTGAAATATGCTTTGAAGAATTTTTCATTAAAGGTTAAAAAAGGAGAAAAAATAGCATTTGTTGGCAGAACCGGCTCAGGAAAGACATCCCTACTAAATATCTTATTTAGATTATATGACTTCCAACAAGGGTAAATACTCGTGAATGGAAAGAACATTTAAAATCTCCCTTTGCATGAAGTTAGAAATATGATGTCTGTTGTTCCATAATTTGGATTTCTATACAATGCCACCTTAAGAGAGAATATTGATCCATAAAATAAATTAACAGATCAATAAATTGAATAGGCATTCAATAGCACTGGATTTAGAATTAGAGGAATGATGGAATAAAATTAATAGAGTTAAAACACTGAAAAGTCAGAATAATAAATTGACGTATAGAATGACACTAATATATAATTTATGATAGCTAAATCAGGTAGTAATTTGTCAAATGGTGAAAAATAGGTGATTAATTTTATGAGAATCATTTTGCAAGACAAATAAATAGTGTGCTTAGATGAAGCAACATCGAATATGGATCCGAAAACTGATGAGGTAACAAATATTTAAATGATTTTAGGAACTCCATAAAACACTCTTTAATTTTGCCTAAGATAGAACATTACTAGTAATAACACATAGGTTAGAGAATGTTCAGAAGTATGATAGAATAGT